>JAADXZ010000145.1:0-38829 GCA_023338055.1 Phytopythium mirpurense
AGCAGGGGTAGGGTCGAATACACGCTCGTGATTGGCTCGATTCCGTTGAAATCAGTACAATGGAGTGAAAGTGGCCATGCAAGTTACAAAAAAACGCGACAATACAAAAGCCTAGATACACAATTCAAGAGCACAAGACGTCTCTGCTCCCCGAATGTGTAGATGCTTTAGGGAGCATAAGTGCTTAATAACAACGTTTTTTGACATTATAGACATTCACTTTGACCAAATTTCAATCTGAATTTTGGGGGAAATAGTTTTTGTCGCTCGATACAAACATCAAGACAAAAGGAAGCCTTCCAACTGACCGAAGACCGAAGTATTTTTCGTGAAAAACAGTTTTGAGTTTTTGACATTGCTGACAGTTACAAAATATTATGGCGATTTTTGGGACGTCTATTTACACTTGAATTCTGTACTGAAAATTGATATTGACGAATAGTTGAAATTTACCCATCATAAAAGAGGTTGATAAATGCAAAATGCCAATTTTGCTAAGAATTAACACTTTTGTAAAATTGCGTTAATAATCCAAATATGATGATATACCGTATATATAAAACACGGATGTTGTTCCATGAATACACTGTCTGCCTGGCTCTATGACGAGAGGGGTAAGATTGGGCCTCGCGCGACCGACTGCCACGTTGGCGTTTGCTATGATGCAGACTCGATGTACTGGGAAATGTAGTATGCAAGAGGACAGTGCAGCCATGTTGGGTTCAGGAGGCTATCGGCAGGGTCAAGTCGGTAGCGATAGGTGGTCGCGTTCTTTGCATAAATGATTAGGGCAAGTGTCGTCCATTCGCGACGGATTAACATCCAATGAGACTTCTCAACAAACGGTGGCGACGGTATCGACCCTACCCCTTTGAGGCTCTTATTTACGGTCCTGTCATCCCATACAGCTCCCAAGTCGTTCCGCGGACAATCGAACAACTGGCGTCGGCGCCGCCCGTCTTTTTCCGCGAGAGGGGGGGAGAGTACAGTGGCGCGAGGAAGAGGGGCGACGTCCAGTTTGCTGCCGCGTTTGGCTCCGGCCCTGAATAGGGGGGGGCGTCCGTCAGGCGGCGGCGGCTCTACTGCGGATATCAAGCCACTCTACTGTTAGACGTCTCGGACGCCGTCTCGGACGCCGTCTCGGGCTGTGCGCGATCCCCCTCGTCGTTCCCAAGCGGCCCGTCCTCAGCTCAGCCCGCGTCCGGTGCGTCTGCTCGCTCGTCCGCGCCCGCGCGCTGGGCTGGCGGCTGCCCCACTGACGGTCCCCACTGACGGTCCCCACTGACGGTCCCCACCCCACCGCGTGCTCGTCCTTTGACTGTGTAGCGAGTGCAGCGACCCCTCTCGCCCCACGTCGGCGTCCCGTGCCCAAGGAAGGCCGCCATGTCGTTCAAGTTCCCGCGCTGGGGGCGCAAGAAGAGCAAGAGCAAGACGCCGGCCAACGACAAGTACTACCCGTCGGCCAACCCGAGCGCCATGGCGCCGGCGCCGCACTCGTCCTCGGGCCGCACCATGAGCACCGGCGCCGACTACCCGCCGGCCTCGTGGAACGGCAACCCGTCGACGCGCGGGGGCGGCCCGCCCCCAGCCCCGGCCTACCCGAGCGCCCGGGGGGCGGCGGCCAACGGCTCGGGGCTGGCCGCTCCGACCGCTGCCGGGGGCAGTGCAGGCGCAGTCGGGGGCGGCGCCGGCGGGAGCGGCGGGGGCCCCGCGCGCGGCAGCCCGCTCCCGTTTAGCCACCCGCTGTACACGATGGACGCGAGCGGCATGATCCAGCTCAAGGCGACGGGCCGCGGGCTGGAGGACGAGACGGACATGGCGGTGCACCAGGACGAGATGATCAACGCGGTGGTCAAGTACGTGCAGGACTCGATGCGCAAGGAGCTGGGCTTCCGCGAGGTGTTCCTGCCGTCGGCGGACGCGCCCGTCAAGGCCAACGTGTTCGTGTCGAGCAACTTTGACTCGTGCAAGAAGCTGCTCGTGTTCGTGGCCGTCTCGCGCGGGCTCTACCCGGGCCTCTGGTCGCGCGGGCTCGTGCTGCACACGGGCGTGCACTCTGGCTCGATGCTCGCCTACTTCCGCAAGGCCCTGGACGAGGGCTACGGCATCCTCGTGGCCAACCCGAACAAGAACGTGATCGTGCTGCGCGACGGCAAGCAGCGCGTGCCCATCCCCGGCTCGGCCTCGCCCGAGGAGCACATGGACTCGGTCTGGGACCAGCTCATCGCGCGCTGCCCCGCGCGCCGCGTCTACTTCCTCGGCTACTCGTACGGCGGCGTGCTCATCAAGTACCTGCTGCACTCGCGCGGCGACCAGCTCATGCGCCGCAACGGCGCCATCGCGCTCGTCGAGTCGAGCCACCGCATCGAGGACGGCGACGCGCAGTCGGTGCAGTCCATCCTCGCGCACCGCACCATGTACTGGGAGAGCAACGACCTGCCCTTCCAGACGCGCCTCGACGGCGACGCGCCCCACCGCACGGGCTGCACGTGCCTCTCGGCCGGCCGCCCGCCGCGCATGCACTCGAGCCACTACTACGTCACGGCCTTTTGCATCAACACCATCCAGGACGCGCTCTTCCGCTTCCTAGAGGTGCGCGACGCCAACACGTACGTGGACGGCGAGAAGCCCGTGCCCACGCCGCCCCTCTCGGCGCCCGGCGCGCTCCTCTACGGCGGCCACCAGCAGCAGCAGCAGCCGGGAGGGGGCGCGCCCTCCAACGGCCCCGCGAGCAGCGCCAACGGGCTCGGGCCGCCCACGCTCGACCGGCAGACGTCCCGCCGCGAGGCCAACAACTCGCGCTTCGGGCCCGGCAACAGCGAGAAGCACTGCAACCTGTGCCTCTTCCACTTCACGCTCTTCGACCGCCGGCACCACTGCCGCATGTGCCACCGCGCCGTCTGCAACGCCTGCTCGCGCGACCGCCTCTTCCTCCCGGGCTCGAGCACCGCCCAGCGCGTGTGCACCGAGTGCGCGACCGAGGGCCCGCGCGCCGTCAACAACAACATGATGATGAACGGCGCGGGCCAGCCGCCGGCCTACCCGCGGCTCAACCGCACGGCCAGCGACGCGGCCAACACGCCGGACGCGGCGGCCGCCGGCCAGGAGCGCGCGCGCTCGGACACGCAAATGTCGGACAACGCCGGCAACAACAGCCGCTCGCAGTCGAACGCGACCATGACGGGCAACTCGAAGCTCTCGGTGGAGGACTTTGACCTGCTCAAGGTGATCGGCAAGGGCGCCTTCGGCAAGGTGATGCTCGTGCGCAAAAAGGTGCCCGACAGCCTGGCCAACGCCAACGCCATCTACGCCATGAAGGTGCTCAAGAAGGCGTCCGTGTTCGCCAAGAACCAGGTGGAGCACACCAAGTCGGAGCGCCGCATCCTGCGCGACATCGACCACCCGTTCGTCGTGCGCCTGCGCTACGCCTTCCAGAACGAGGACAAGCTGTACCTCGTCATGGACTACTACAACGGCGGCTCGCTCTTCTTCCACCTGCGCAAGTCGCGCAAGTTCAGCGAGAAGCGCGCGCGCTTCTACGCCGCGCAGCTGCTGCTCTCCATGGCGCACCTGCACGACCTCAACATTGCCTACCGCGACCTCAAGCTCGAGAACATTTTGATGGACGACAAGGGGTTCATCGCGCTCACGGACTTTGGGCTCTCCAAGGAGAACGTGGACGTGCCCGACGGCGCCAAGACCTTCTGCGGCACGGCCGAGTACATCGCGCCCGAGCTGCTCAAGGGCCTGCCCTACGGCAAGGCCGTCGACTGGTGGGGCTTCGGCACGCTGCTCTACGAGATGATGACTGGACAGGTGCGTTCGCTCGCTCGTCGGGCTTTGTGCTTGGGTGCTTGGCGTACTGACGACGGCGCGGTGCGATCGCGGTGTGTGCATGCTCGCAGACGCCCTTCTTCGACCGCAACCGCAAGCGCATGTTCCACAACATCCTGCACCGCGACGTGGTCTTCACGCAGTCCTTCTCGGAGGACGCCAAGGACCTGCTGACTGCGGTACGCTCGCCTCCCTCGCCCGCTCTGTCTATAAAGATGTATGCGCACACGCATGCTGTGCTGGAAAGCGACCGTCTAACGCTCGCGCTTTCTCTCCGTCTCTCCTGGTCGTCTTGCCCCCGGTATGCAGCTGCTGCGGCGCGACCCGGCCAAGCGGCTGGGCTCGGGCCCGTCGGGCGCCCAGGAGATCATGGACCACCCCTTCTTCGCCAGCATCGACTTCGACCAGCTCATGAAGCGCGAGATCGAGCCGCCGTTCAAGCCCGTGGTGACGAGCGAGGCCGACACGAACAACGTGGCCAACATCTTCACGCGCGAGCTGGCGCGCGACTCGCCCGTCACGCAGGAACTGGGCGCCACGCACCGCGCGCAGGCCCACTTCGAGGGCTTCACGTACATGCCGACGTCGACGATGGGCTAAGGGATATGGTAGAGTGCCGCCCTCCCCGCCCCCGCCCTCCCGTGGGGACCACCCACAGCGACTCGCTGGCCGAGCGGATGGATCGAACACCGCCGGCCAAGTACGAGGCGGCCGAATGAATCAAGGACGCCGTGGGCTCTCAAAGGTGCGGCGGAGGGCCAGAAAGCGGGCGGGCGGGCGGGCGGGCGGATGAGATGAGATGAGATGGAGGAGCGGGTGGCGGTGGAAGAAAAACGTGATGTGTATGCTGTTTGCTCTTCAGAGCGTGCTCTCGCTGTTGCTCCTGCTGCGGTCGACCCGCGCGTGCGTGTGCTGCGCCTTGAGGCCTCGACGCTCGGCCGTATGATGGTGTGGTGCTGTGTCTTGTGCTGTGCTGTGCTGTGCTGCAGTGTCACTGGATCAAGTCACTGGACCAACCTGGACGCTGAGAAGTAGTGCCTACGGTACCATTTCGACAAGCTCCCGCCGGCGTCTCGTGGTCTACGCCGACGTCGCGCGCGTCAGCTCCGCTCGTGGGCGCCACCGCATCCACGCCGGCTGCTATATCGGCGGCTGAGCCTGCCTCCCTCGGGTGCGTCTGTTTCGCCTCGTCGCGTGGCGCTCAGTCGCTGGCTGGCGTGCCGGATGCGATCCTGTGGCCTGGCGTCCTGACTTAGCCCAGGGCCAGGGCCACGGCCCAAAGCCGGGCCCTGTCCCTCCTCCATCAAGTCAAGCCCGCTCCAGGGTCTCGACGACGACGGCGCTGGGCTATTTCCAATCGAGGGCGCGGACGGGCGTTGCGGGCGGCGGCGGCTCGCGCGAGGACTGGTCTAAATCCGTCCCGACCTACTCCCACAGCAGTTTCTCCGGCGCGCGCTGTCGCGGCGTCGGCCGTTGCCATTTCGCGACTCCCCGCACGAGCGAGAGCGCCCTCGAAGCCCCCGCTCCCGCCCGCCGTCCTCTATATCGCCGTCGACCGACAGCCATGGCCCAGGGCGCCCCGATCTGCTTCGGCGACATCATCCAGCTGCGCGCCAAGTCGGCGTTCGCGGACGACGCGGATGACGCCGTCGTGCTGAGCTTCATGGAGCAGTCGTCGTCCAACAGCCAGCCGCTGCTGATGGTGCCGCCCAAGGACCCGGCCACGACCGCGACGCTCAAGGAGGCCGAGTTCCTAGTGTACGTCTCCGCTCTGTCTGCTGCGGTAGGCCGGGCCGGTGGGTCGGTGCTGACTTGGCTTGTGGCGGCGGCCGTCGACGGGGTGTAGCATGCCGGTGCGCGGCGAGAAGCAGCAGGCGCCGGGCACGCCGCTCACGTACAAAACGCCGTTCACACTGTGCACGAACGAGATGGACCGGAAGAAGGACAAGGAGATCTACTACTCGCTCAACAACAAGGTGTCGGGCCACAAGGACGGCGTGACGCTGCAGCCGGCGCAGGTCAAGGGCGAGATGTTCCTGACGCTCGACAAGGAGGGCTTCACGGCCGAGACGGTGCGCTCTCGTCGCCTCTCCACGCCTGCCTGTGGTTTGTATGTGTATGGGTGGGCTGCTGACGGACGGACTGCTTTGTGCTCTGGGCTCTGGGCGGCCTATCGGACGACAGATCGTGCACGAGGGCGACGTCGACTTCCAGGTCGTGGTGGTCGACTCGAACCGCATCCGCAAGTCGCTCAACCACCCGCTGGCGCACTTCGTCAAGCCCAAGTCGGTGGGCGCGCTCGTGGGCTGCGGCGTCGCCAAGAACAGCAAGCCGCTGGCCTTTTCGGTCTGCAAGCTCAAGAAGGAGAGCAACAAGACGGAGCAGTTTGTCAAGGACGCCAAGTTCCGCCGCGCCAGCATGGAGTCGCTCGAGCCGCCCAAGGCGGACGAGACCGGCCGCCCCGAGGTGGCCGACAGCGACGCGTCCGAGATGGAGGCGCGCAGCCGCCACGCCAGCCTCGTCAGCCAGCCGTCCGCGTCGGTCATGGCCGCTCCGGCCAGCCCCACCACCGCCGCCGCCGCGCCAGCGCCAGCCGAGGCCCCGACGGCCTCGGCCACGACGACGGCGTCCGTCAGCGAGCCCATGGAGCGGTCGGTGGCGTCGGAGCGCGAGGCGGAGCACTCGACGGCCGTCCTGGGCGAGGCGGCGACGGCGCTCCACGAAGCTCCGGCTGCGGCGGTCGAGACGCCCGAGGCGGTGGCTGCCGCCCCCGAGGGCGATGTGGCGGCCGAGCCGGTGGGCGAGACGGCGGCGGCGGCCGAGACGGCGTCGACGGCCGAGGTGGCCATCTCGGAGGCCTTCACGTCGGCGAGCGAGGCGCAGGCGCCCGCCACCATGACGACCATGAGCTCGACGGCCGTGGACGCGGACGAGGAGCTCGACGCGGACGTGGGCAGCGACAAGGCCATGTGCGTCGGCGGCATCCGGTGCTGCGTCATGTGACGGCTCGAGGGGCCAGCGCATTGCATTTTGCCATGAAGGACAGGTATGAATCCCCCAACGCGAGTCGTTCTCTCGCTGCTCTACCGTCGATGGCGGACGTGGGATGGATCTCCCCATGGGAACGCGTCGCATTCATCGGCCGCCACCTCGGCCCTCCACCCTCCGCACGACGGCCGCGACCACAGCCCGCACCTCTGCGCTCTCGTCCTCGACGCCCACGTCCTCCGTCCCCATCGCGGCGCGCTCCCGGCCCTCGCGGCTCCGATCCCTCGCCCGCTTGTGCGCCGCCGCCTCCCTCGCGGCCACGCGCTGCTCGGCCCGCAGCGCCGTCAGCTGCGCCTGCCGCTGCGGCTCGTCCGGCTCGGCGCTCAGCAGCGCGCCGTCCGCGGCCAGCAGCGGCGCCCCGAGCAGCCCGCGCCTGGCCGCGCGGCTCGCCACGAACGCCTCGGCCGGGTTCTCGCGCGTCAGCGGCGCGTAGATGGCGTCCGTGCTGGCCGCCAGCGCCGCGCGCACGAGTGCTACGTGCCTGGCCGACGTGGGGGAGGCCGGGACGGCCGTCGTGGAGCCGCTGGGGCCAAGCAACAGCGCCTGGAAGCGCGGCTGGCAGTCGTGCACGCGCTGCGCGCGCTCGAGCGCCTCGCGGGCCGGCAGCCCGTACAGCCGGCCGAGCAGCAGCGCGCCGACGAGCCCCGTGCGGCCGTGGCCGCTCCGGCTGAACGCGAACACGCTCCGGCCCGCGCGCAGCCGCTCCTCAAGGCCCGCGACCAGCGCCAGCGCCGCCCGCACGTCGGCCCCAAAGTCGCCGCCGCCCGCGTCCCCGGGGCGCCCGTCACTCTCGACCGGCGCGTGCGCGAACTCGAGGCGCACCGACAGCTGCGCGAGCGCCGCGCGGGCCGCCGCGTCGTGCTGCCGCGCGAGCTCGCACCTCGCGGCCGCCGTCCCGAGCTCCAGCTCGGCGTCCGCCACGTCCTGCGCCGTCGAGCGCCGCGAGGCCTGGCGCGCCGCGAGCGCCTCGGCCGCGTCCTGGCGCGCCTGCAGCGCCAGCGCCAGCTGCCTCGCCGCGCGCTTCTCGCCCGCGCGCAGCTCCACGAGCAGCGCGTCCTGCCGCCGGCGCACCAGCCGCTCGAACCGCCAGGGCGTCGTCTCCGTCGCCGACTTGGCCGTCGCCGCCTCGTCCGGCTGGTTCCTCGCCGCGCGCTTCTCGTCCTTGCCCAGCGGCTCCGCGCGCTCCAGCTGCTCCTCCAGCTCGCGCAGCTCGCGCGTCCCCACCAGACACACAAACGTGTCCACGCGCTCGAGCAGCACGCCCGTCACCGGGTCCGAGCCGGCGCGCACGCCCCGCTGGTCGCTCCCGGCCGCGCCGCCGCCGACGCGGAGGCCCCCCTGCCGGGCCTTGAGGGCGTCCGAGGCCGGCCCGTCCGCGCCCGGGTACGCGCCGAGCAGCACGCGGCCGCGCAGCAGCCAGTACGAGGCCGCTGTCGGCCCCGCGTGCGTCGCGCGGAACTGCTGGAAGCGCGCGGCGTCCTCCACCGCCACGCGGCCGTCGGGCGTCGCGTGCGCGAACATGCGCGGCAGCCGCGCCGGCAGCGGCGGGGCCGCGGCGGTGCCGGTGGCGTCGCCGCAGCCGGAGCCGGAGCCGTGGCCGCCGCTCCGGCCCGGGCCCTGGCCCAGGCCGTGGCTCGGGTGCCACCGCGTGCTGTGCTGGACGCGAGCGGTCCGCCGCTGCACGCCCGGCGTCCCCAGCTCGGCCGCCGCCGCCCACCGCCCGACCGCGCGCCGCATGCGCCTCTCCCACTGCGCCGCGAGCAGCGCGAACAGCGAGCGCGCCGCCGCCTGCCGCCTCCGGAACAGCTGCTCGAGCTCGTCCATCGACCGCGCCATGGTCGAGAGTGAGGACGACGCGTCCGCCGAGCGGCTGCGCTCCCGCCACCGGCGGCGGCTCCAGCGCTGGATCGCGGCGGCCGATCGCGTCTCCAGCTCGCGCCGCTCGCGCCGGCGGTGGCGCTGCACGAACCTGCGCCACCGCGCCCAGGCGAAGCCCATGGACACGAACAGCAGGCGGTCCACGACGCGCCGCAGCCGGCGCGTGCGCTCGCGCTCCGGCCGCGACAGCGCGCGCGCGTCGAGCGAGAAGAGGCGCACGAGCTGCGGCTTGGGGGCCGGCCAGGCGGCCTCGGCCCCCCCGTCCAGGTGCTCCAGCCCCTCGTCCTGCCACTCGCGAGTGAGCTCCTCGCCCGCGGCCCGCGCGAGCCACGCGTCCAGGTCCCACCGGCCAGCGGCGACCGCGGCCAGGAACTGCGCGTCGTCCGCGGGGCGCAGCGGGCACGCGAGCGTCAGCCGGTCGAGAGCGTCCAGGGCCGCGCACCGGACTTGGGCGATCTCGGAGCGCGACGGGTCTGGGACCGCGAGGCCGTGGAGGACGGCGGCGGCCCGGGCATGGCGCCGCGAGCGACGCGCGAGCGCCTCGGCCGCCGCGACAGCGCGGAGGGCGCCCAGTCGCGTGGGGAAGACGCCGATCGGCGCTGTCGGCGCGATGCCGGTCTCCGTGACGAGCCGCGGCGCCGGCAACACGAGGCTCGCGCGGAACGAGCCGTCCGCCAGCGTCTCGACGCCGCGCAGCCACAGCACGCGGAGGAACGCGCGCGACTCGCCGTCCGCCGAGGCCGAGGCCGAGGCCTCGCTCGCCGAGACGACCACGCCGTGGAGCAGCTCCCGCGGCCAGCGACCGCAGTCCGCGGCGCGGAAGAGCACGTCGCAGCCGGCAGCCGCCACGGGCGAGCAACGGTCGTCACGGGGCGTAGGCCGGGGCGACGGCGCGGGGCTCGTGTCCACTGCCACGCTGTCCCTCGCTGTGGCAGCAGCGCCGTCGGCGTCTCTGGCCGCGTCGGTGGCCGTCGCGAGGCGCACGGGGTGTGCTGCGAGCTCCGGGACCTGCCAAGTGTCGAGGAAGCGTCAGTGCAAGCCCACGCGCTCGTGCAGCAGCCCCAGCCCACGCCCCACGCCAACGTACGATGTGGATGGCGTCGGCGCAGCGCCAGCAGAGCGCGAGCGCGCACGCGACGCACGCGACGGCGACGCGGCGGGCGGCGCACTCGTCGCACGGCCCGAGACTTGCCGCGCCGCCGCTGGCGAACAGCACGTCCACGTCGCGCGCGCTCTTGACGGCCGGGAAGTTGGCGCGGATCCAGGGCGCCACGGCGTCCTCGTCCTCTGCCTCCGCCGCGGCCAATGCGGCCGCTCCATCGACTGGGACCGCGTCCGCAGCCAGATCCGGGTCCGACGCCGCGTCCTCGTCCGGTGGCGGCGGCTCTACCCGCGGAGATGGCTCCGCGCGCTCCGACGGACGCTCGCGGCCGCTCCCGAGTTCCCCGCCGGCCGCGTCCTCCCCTCGAGCCAACATGCGACGCCACGCCTGGTCCTGCGCGACCGCTCGCCCTTCACTCTGGGTGCTATAAATGCCCTGCGCACAGCCACCGCGTCAGCTCAGCTCAGCCCACCCAACCACCGCCGGTCCTCCACGCGCGCTCTGCGCTCGCGTCCGTGGCCAAATCGCGTTGCATTGGCTGCGAGCGCCCCGTCCGGAGCGCCGCTCATGTGTCTGAAATCAAAGCAAAACCGAATCCGCGGCCGCGACTGGCGCGAACGTCCGAGCGATCCGTCGCTGCGTCTGGTGTGTGTGTCTTGTGTGTGGGGAAAGGGCGAGGCGGCACTACTTGAGCAGCGCGCCCGAGCGCCGGAAAGTGTCGCCGAACGAGTGAAAGCCGCGCTCGCTTTCGTCCTCGCCGTAAAAGCCGTTCGACAGCCCGCTCGGCGTCGACAGCGACACGATCGCCGGGTCGTGGAACGTCGGCGCCGGCGCCGGGGACCCGAACGCGTCGTGGCTCTGCCAAGCGCCGAGGCCCGAGGGCGGCGACGAACGTGGAGGGCCCACGCTGTTGCTGCGCTGGAACAGGCGGCGGCCGCTGGTCTGCGGCGGCTCGTCCGCGCCAGAGCTCGGGAAGTCGCCGCCGAAGCTGATGTTGACGTTGGGCAGCATCTGCTGGAGAAACGCGAGTCCGTTCGCGCCGCCGTCGTCCCCGAGGCCCAGCGCGCTGCTCGGCATGCTGGCGGTGCGGTGGAGCCCTGGGCTGGCCCCAAACCCGCCGTGGAACGCACTCGAGCGCGGCGGGAGCGGCGGTGGCATCGACGACGGCGCCGCCCCCAGTGGAGGGAAGGCCGAAGCGTCGTGACGCGACGGGAACCCGAGCGAGTCGCCAGCGCTTGCCGGTACTGCGGTGTCGTAGCCGCCGAACGAGTGCCGGTGCCCCAGTCCCACGCCGTCAAACAGCCCTCCGTCCGAGTGGCTGTGGCGACTGTGACTGTGGTGCGCGGGGCTGCGGTGAGAAGCCGGTGACTCGCCGCGCGTGTTGGCGAACGCGAAGCGCGACGTGCCGTTCGTGGGCGTGCCGTGCGCCATCGGCGCCGCGCTCAGCTCGACGCCCAACAGCCCCGCGAGCGCCTCCGACGACTCGCTGCGCTGGCTGAAGATGGCGTCGATCGACGCGAACGACGACGACGACAGCGCCGCCGCCGCCGCCGGCGCCTCGAGCGGCGCGCTCGTCCACGCGTCCTCCGCCCCGCCAATGGCCGCTCCAGCTCCGCCCATGGCTGCGCTCGACGGCCGGCGAATGCCCCCCTCAAAGCCGAGGCCAAAGGGGCTGAACACCGCGCCGTCACCAGCGCCGACCGCGTCGTCTGCGTCGTCCACGTGCGCGGCAGTCGCTGCTGGGAACGGCTGCGCCCACGCGGGCTCCTGCGCAGTCGAGCCCGTCGCCAGCTTGAGCGCCTCCAGCGGGCCCACGACCGTCTCGACCGCCTGCTGCTTCTCCTCCCGCGCCACCGACGTGTCCACGCGCAGGCTCGGCTTGCCCGCGCCCCTCGCTATGGACGGACCGGGGCTACCAGTGCGCGCGGCCGCCTTACTGTACGGCTGCTCACGTCGCGGCCCGGGCGACGCCGAGCTCGAGCTCGAGTCGCCGCTCCGCTCCGCGCGCGCCGCTCGGGGTCGGGCGTGTGTGGGCGTCCCGCTTGGTCGTCTTCGGCCGACGGCGGGCGGTGGGGACGGCGACGAGGACGCGGCCGCAGCGGGAGGGGGCGACGCGGAGGATGACGACGAGAATGTCGCGCCCTCCTCGTCCTCCTCGTCGTCGTCCGCGCCCACGTACCGGTCGTGGCGGCGGTTGGGCGCCGGCGGAAACGACGAGCCGGCGCGGACCTCGTTGCCGTAGTTCACGCCCGTCACCTCGCGGAACGCCTTGCCAGAGTGCAGCGCTGGGTATCAACGCCGTGTGAGTGCGGTGGAGCAAGGGCCTCGCCAGGTACAGGCAGCGAGCGGTAGGGCCACGCACCCGTCTGCATCTCCTCCTTGGTGAAGCTGTCCTCCTGCTCGCCCAGCTCGTGCAGGTAGAGGCACTCGGGGTTGTTGCACTGCAGGTTGCGCAGGAAGAAGTTGCAGTACTTGGTCGTCCCGAACGACGCCCTACCAGCAGCGCGCGCGTCAGTCCTAGTCCTCCCCATGCACGCACTAGCGTCCGCAATAGCGCAGTTTGAGGCGCGGGAGCCTACCGCAGCACCGCTCCGTCCAGTATAAAGCCGTCCACCGCCATGATGCACGCGAGCGCGTCGTCCTTGACCGCGAACGTGATGTACGCGCTGGCCGTGGCGCCCCCGCGGTCCGCGTGCAGGTGCGCCTTGTTCACGACGGCCTTGACGATCCGCCCGTACTGCCCAAAGCACGCGCGCGACCGCAACACCTGCCACCCACGTGCGCCACAGCCACCGACACACATTGCCACCGACACACGTGCGTCACTAGGCGTCCCGCCCCCTCCCCGTCGTCCGCACGCGTCCGCAACGGTGGGCGGGCCCTACCTCCTCGTCGGTGAAGCGCGGCGGCAGGCCGATCACGTAGACGAGGTTGCGCTGCATGACGCGCACGTTGGTCAGGTTCTTGCGGTTCACGGTCGGGAGCTTGGTCTGCGCGGCCGTGCGGCGCTCGTGCTTTTCCTTCTGCTTGCGCTGCTTGGTCCGCCGCAGGACACTGCCGGGCGGGGCCAGCGGGGCGCGTCAGTATCGGAATAGGGCCTCTCGAGCGGCGGGCGGGCCCATCGCCCCCAACGTACTCCTCGCGGTCCAGAGGGTTCTTGTGCTTGGACAGCTCCGTGTAGGGCGCGCGGCAGGCGGGGCAGAGCCCGTTGTACTCGTTCTTGATCTGGTGCCAGCACCACAAGCACACCTGCAGGTAGGGCGGGCGGAGCGGCGGTTCGGTCCCGCCCCGTCAGCCGTCAGTTCGTCCCTTCATTCCATCCGTCCCCGTCCGTCCGTCCCGTCCGGCGGTGGTCGGCGCGCGCGCGCGCACCTGGTAGCCGCAGGGGCAGGCGTTGAAGGTCTTGTCCGTCAGGTCGAGCTCCTCCATGCACAGCGGGCAGCAGTCGGGCTCCTCCTCGTCGGCCATGGTGGTCGCTAGCAGTCGTCGGGGCGGGGGCCGGGGCGCGCGCTTTCTGATCCTTTCAATTGTGGGGGCGTGTGCGCGAGCGAGGAAACTGTCAGCGCGAAGAAAACACCCGGTGAGGTAGTCAACAGTTGGGGAAAGGGCGTGTACTTTAGATGGAGATGCTTTCAAATATATAAGTGTTTGTATTGCAGAAGAGTGCGTGCGACAGGATTTACGACGCATAATGGTAATATACACGCGAGATTGACATATACAGCACAGAATATATCAATCGCAGTCAACAGATGTCACTCCAACAGTCTTTGCTGATCTCACTTTATAATTTAATTCAAAATAAATTTGAGAGATCTTCCAATGAAAATATGGTTCAGCCTGGCGAAGGCCAGTAGTGTCCTACTTTTGTATACCCCGTCGAAGTCGATAGAGCTCTGCTAAAGTTATAAAGTACCGAAAGGAATGCTGAAAGTGCGCATTTAGCTAGATAAGCACCACCACGCCTGTGAACAGTAGTGTCCTGGCATGGAAGTATGGCCCAACGGTGAGCTTCCGCGCTTGCTGCGTCATGTCCTCGGCGGGATCGATGGGCGTCGTGGTCAATTCTTTTCTCTGCAAAACCCACGGAACTCGCCCTATGGAAACGTACCCCCTGTGGAATGTTCTTGTACGGGATCTTAACACGACAGTTGGATGGTCTGATTCTCTCTGTACAAGGCCACTTGCGCTTACTATGGGTTACCCTTCCGCTTGCTGCGCCAGATCCCAAGAGGTCGCCACACCAGTGCGCATTCTCGGCATTCTGTTAAACGAGACCGGTCGCCCTCCCAGGCTCATCGGGCGGGACCCGGCGGACCTCCACCATGAGCTCGGGCCTGCAGCACGTGGCGGGCGCGTCCTTCTTCCCGACGGCCAAGGAGCTCTCGAGCGGCATCCAGTGGTTCAAGGACCACCCGGTGCTCGCGGCGGCCGCCGCCACGGCAGTGTCCGTCATCACGTACCTGAACGCGACCGAGCGCGGGGACGAGGCGGTCGGTGCGGACGGCGCCCTACCGCCGCTCTACTCGGCGGTCTCCGCGCCTCGGTCCGGCGCCGACGAGGACCCGGCGGTGGCGCGGCCGGCGCTCAAGTCGGCCGTGCGGTCGCCGCTGGGGGACGGCAGTCCGCCGGGCGAGGGCCGGCTGTCGGCGGCCGTGAGCTGGTGCGACGAGCACGGCGGCAGCCTCACGCAGGTGTTCGACGAGCCGGAGGACGAGGAGGACGAGGAGAACGAGGACGAGGACGAGGACGTGGACGTGGTGGACCTGGACCTGCCGCTGCGGCTCTTCGACCGGCGGCCGCCGTGGCGCCCCTCGTCGTCCACGACCGGCGATAGCGACGGGGAGCGGACGTCCCGGATGAAGAAGAGCGCGACGGCCGCGCGGCTGCTGGACGCGCAGGGGCCCTCGTCGCCCGCGGCCGGCTCGGCGGACGAGCCGCAGGCCGAGTCGCCGCAGTGGGGCTGGTACGTGCCCATCACGCCGCCGCAGGACCAGTTCCTGGCCGCCCTGCCGCGCGCCATGGCCACCGCCCACCCGGTCGGCGGGGCCCACTCGGTGGCTGCGGGCGCGTCCCTCGCGCGCCAGCGACCGCTCTCGGCCGTCCCCATCGACTCGCGGCGCGGCTGAAGCGCCCTCCCCCTCTTGTGTCGCCCGTGGTGCCGTTTATATTAAAGCAATACCGACCGTCCGCCATGTGTCCATGCCATTGGGAGCAAGAGAGGTCGTTCTCTCTACTGTACACGCTACAGATCCACGACGTCGGCGGTGGCGTCGTCGCTATCGGGAACAGCAGCAGTGGAACAGAGACCAGCGTCTTGATCCCCAAGGGGGTCGGACGCTCCAGCCGGCTGCTCTTCCTCGCCTTGGGTGCCAGCACTGACGCCGCCATCGCCCCCACCGTCCCCAGCGCCATGGCCAATGTCGGTCGCTCCTCGGCCTCGTCGGCTGCCGTCACCACCGTCGCTGTCGCCATCTTGCTCGAGCGAGTCGGGACGCAACGACGGGTCCTTTGCTCCGCAATACCCGTCGGCCGCCACCAGCTCTCGGTCGAGAGCTTCACTGCCAGCACTGCCACCGTCGGCCGTGTCTGGTTGCCGGGTGTCATCCCCGCCAGGTCGAGGACTGTCGGCCGTGCTATCCACACCGCCACTGCTGCCACCGATCGATACGGCGACTGGCGCGGGCGCTGGGCCAGCCCGTCGCTCCAGTCGCTCGGCACGCTCGGCCACTTCCGAGTCGGCAACGAAATCAACCAGCCCGCCAACCGCAGCGCGCACCTCGTCCTCCAGCGCCCGCGTCTCCAGCGACCACGACACAAAGTCGTACATGGCGCGGCACTCCGAGGCGTGCGTCGTCGTCCACGCTTGCAGCGCCTCAACGCGGGCGCCGCCGTCTTGCTGGCGCTGCTCCAGACCTTGCACGAGACCGAGCAGCTCGGAGTGCCAGCCGCTCAGCTCGCCCACCAGCCGCTGCACCTTGTCTTCCATCGCCGCGATCGCACTCGCGAGGGCTTCCGGACGGGGGGAAGCCGTTGCGGGCGACTGTGTCGACGCGAGGGCCTCTCGGAGTCGCCCCTGCGCTGCTTCCAACGCCGCCACCGCTTCTCCGTCCGCTTTCCGCTCCAGCGCGGCTTGGAGCTGGCTCCACCGCTCCTCCCTCCCGCTCGTCGTTGCCTCCGTCCAGTCCTCCACCCACTTGCGCGTCGCCGCCAGCGCCTTCGCCTCACTCGCGCCCACGAGAGCTTCCGTCCGTCTCCTGGCCACCTCCAGCTTGTGCTCCATCTGGCTCATTGCAGCGCTTGGATGCTGCTTCCCCAGGTCGTTCATCGCCGCGCGAACTGCTTCCACCATCTTGAGCGCGCCGTCGACGCGTCGGCGCAGCTTGTCGTCGCCCTGCTGCCTCGCCTTGACTTCGAGCGGCAGCACGTCCTCCAGCGTCGAGAGCTTCTTCTGGACGCACTGCGTGGCTTCACCGACCGCGTCCTGGAGACCCAGCAGCGTCGCGCGGAGCTCCTCGTCGCCCGCAGCCAGCGAGGTGGCGGTCGCGGAGAGCGCCGCCACGACGCTCTGCGCCAGCGCGTGCAGCTTCCCCTCTGTCTCCACCGTCAGCACCTGGATCACTCGCTTGGCCGCGCCTAGCTCCCCTTGGAGCCAGCGCTCCAGGTCGGCAAAGTGCTCGTTCACTCGCCCGAGCTCGCTGGAGATCTGCTGGCCGCGCTTGGCGTCCGTCGACGCCACGAGCTGCCGCCACTCGTCCGTTAGCCGCGTCAGAATCTCCATCTTGTCGCCGGCCAGTCGGTTCTGGACGTCCGCGATGAGCTGGCGCCGCGAGCGCTCCACGGCCGCGTCGTGGTCGTCGAACCGCCGCCGCCAGTCGCTGCGCTCGGCGTCGCACTCGTGTCGCAGCTGCTGCAGGTCGCGCTGCAGGTCGTCGAGCGCCTGCTGCTGCCGTCGGAGGTCATGGTGGCGCACCGTTGGCGAGAGAGACGCCGCGGACGCCGCCGTCGCGCTCTGCGCTTGCTGCTGCTCGACGAGCTTGCGCCGTGTCTCGTCCGCCATCGCTTGGAGAGCGCCGTCCACTTTCCCCACGTGCTGGCCCAGCCGCGCCACCTTTGACCGGTCGCAGGGCATTAGCGATGCCACAGACTGATGCACCGGGCGTGAAGTGCCGCCGCCCACGCACCTCAGCGAACAGCAACGCAGCTTTCTGCTGCTCGCGCTGCTGGCTGGTCGCGTCCGCCTGCAGCTTGGTGTTGAACGCGAGCGCGAGTCGCTGCAGCTCCTCCACCACTACGACCGTTGCCGATTCCAGTCATCCGTCAGTGTGCTCGACCCTTCCTTCGTTGGTGCGAGCGGGCCACCACACTAGCTGGGCGCCTACCTTTTGACAGTGACTGCTGTGGGTACCACACAGCATACAAAGCACACGCGCGTTGGCCTCCCAGAACCCGCAGTAAGTGACGCGCCACACAGTGACTCACCCGTTCGTCCTCGCGCTCCTGCTGGTTGTTCGACAGGCGCCGACGTACGTGCTGAAGCTCGTCGCGCACGCTCTCGTTCTCGCGCTCGAGCGCGCGTAGCTTGTCCAGCACGAGGCGTGAAGCGCCGGGAGGGTCGTCGCTGTGGTCTGTCAAGCGCTATTGCTCAGAAGCACGCCGATACGTGTTTGAGGTCGTGGCATTGGCGTACCCACGGCTTCCTTGGACAGCCCGAGCGGCCGGAAGGAGCGGGTGGATGCGTCTCCACCTCCGCCAGCAGTGGCTCCTGTCCCGCCAGCTACGGACGCCCCTGGCGCAGCGGACAGCGCGGGCGCCGGCTGGTTCGAGAAGCCATTGTTGGACGGGCGATGTATCGGGGGCAGCATCTTCCTTCCGGCCGGGCGCTCAGTAGCGACGGGGATATCTATAGACGAATGACTGCTATCAGACGCTGCCGTGATGCGGTGGAGGCTTCAGGTGATCGCTCTATACAAAAATACTCCCCCACCTTTGTGTCTGAAGCTCCGAGCGAGCTCGCGGACGCTCCATTGCGACCTGTCTGCGTGCAAGCCCACCAACGAGTCCATGACAACCAAGCACGAGGGGATACCGACCCGGACAGGAAGCGAGTGACAGACAGCGTGGACCCTCTCGGAACACGAGCGCGTGGTGCTATTTGTCGTCGGAGTCGTCACGTCCCTGCCGTTTCCTGCAAGCGCCACCAGCCCGTCCCTTTATGCCCCTGCTCGCTCACTTTCTGGACGTTTTGGCCGGCGACGACGGCTGCTTGGAGTTGCCGGCCGCCGCCTTCTCTGCCGGTGCGTCACCGCCCGGCAACGGCTCACTGTGGATATACAATGATGAGCGCCATGGCTCCTGATCGCTTCTTGCAGGCCGACTGACTCACCGAGGAAGCGGCGGCTGAGGGCTCGAGCCACCGGGCATCCGTCCTCCTGCAGGGTACGCCCCACCTGCTCAACGAAACGTCTCGTCATGGTTCGTACAAGAGACTATCCGCTACAGTAGTAACACCACCATGACGCACCTGCGTAGCCGCCGTTGTAGTAGCCTCGAGGGTTGTACGGCTGCTGCGGGTGCCCGCGGTGCCCGCCGCCCATCCTGGCGTTCTGCTGAGGCATCATGGGCGGGTACATGGGCATCATGACCCCGTTGGGTCCCATCGGCACGCCGTAGCCGGGGTACGGCGCTCCCATGTACTCGCCCCCGTCCTCGACAGGCATGCCCATGCCGTCGTACATCCACTCCTCCGGGCCAGGCCCGTACCCAGGCACGCCCATGGGCTGGTACGGCATCTGATGCTGCGGAGGCGGCTGGTACGCTGGAGGGGTGAACCGCGGCGTGAACGACGAGGCCGTCGCGCTCAGCTTGAACTCCTTGGCGTTCGGGTTCAGAGCCTTCTTCTTGGGCGCCGCGTCCGCCTTGGCGTCGACTGGCTTGGACTCGGCGGTCTTGGCGTCCGCTTCGGCGGTCTTCTCGCCCGCCTTCGACTTTTGCGAAGCCGACGCGTCTTCTTTCCTCTCCTTGGCAGCAGCGGCCGGCTTTGCATCGGCAGTCTTCTTGGCTGCCGCCTCGCCCGCCTTGGCCTTCTTGGAATCCCTTGCGGCTTCCTTTCCGTTCGACGTCGGTGCCTTCGGCGGGGCCGACTCGGCCTTAGTGGGCGCCACGACGGGCTCCTGCTTGGAGGCAGCCGGTGGCGCTGGCGGTGGAGTCTGTGCTGTGGTCGTCGAGACCGGAGGGGAAGGAGACGCCGCCGGACTGGCCGATCGCCCCTTGAGGACGTCACTGAACGACAGTGGCTTGGCTGGGGCGGCTCCTGCGGCGGGCTTCACACCCGGCGCCGCTTTCGTGGGCGTCGCCACTGTTGCAGCGGTGGAGGAGGAAGGCGGCGTGGCGGAAGCAGGCTTGGCGGCCGAGTCTCCCTTGGTCTTGGCGCCCGAGTCGCCCTTGGTCTTGGCCCCGCCGCTCGTTTGCCGCTGGGCGCTGCGCAACGCTGGCGGGAGGTACGTACTCGACCCTCGGGGCCCTTCTGTACACCGCAGCAGCAACACACAGCGATGTTAGGCGATGCCGTGGAGCAGCCAACGAGCCATAAAAGGTACCCGCACCCGACGTCGGCGGCGGCGCTCCTTTGACCCGGTCGACCGAGCTGTATCGCGCCTCCTCGTCCAGCCCGTCGTCCTGCACGCGCTGGCCGCGCTCCTCCTGCAGGTGGAAGTTGCCCGACGTCTGGCGCTCGATCTCCTGCGCGAGGCGCTCCGCCTCCCGCGACTGCGCCGTCGACAGCTTGCCCTTGTCCAGCTTGGTCGTGTACAGGTTCTCGTCAAAGCTCGAGACGACGCCAAAGAGCTTCTCGTTCGCCTCGAACTGGTTCCACCCGCTCTGATACGATTCCAACCCATCCACAAGCAAGCAAACAAGCACGCACGCACGCCGTCAGCGCTTCATCCCCACGCACGGTACGCCGACGATTTGCGTCCGTCCACGATACCTTGGACGACCGGCGACGCGGGTCTTCGAGGTCCCCCGTGTCCAGGGACGGGTCGAGCCACGAGGACGCAACCTGGAGCTCGCGGCCGAACAGGTGCTCCTTGGAGCTGCCGCTGATCTCGGTATCGGTGCGGAAGCCGGCGGCCGCCGCCGCCGCCGCCGACGGGAACGCCCCCTCTGTGTAGTTGACGGTGCCGTCCACCGCCAGGTGCGCGAGCTGCTGGCGCTTGAAGATGGCGGTGCTGCCGCTCTCGAACGGCTCCGCGCCGTCCGTCTGCGGCCCACGCGAAGAGCGACAGAGCACAGAGCGGTCAGTTCCCAGCCCGAAACACTGCAGCAACGAGGGGCCGGGCCGCGCGTACCAGACGCCGCGTGCTCTTGAGCACGAGCGAGAAGTCGTCCGGGTCGATGCAGTCCAACACGCCGGCGTAGCGCGCGCCGTCCGTGAGCTCCACGTCCACGGCCTTGCCCTGTTCGCCACGCACAGCGCGTCAGCAACCGAAGAAGTTATATGGCACTTTGAGGGAGCGGACAAGAGGCGGCTCCAAGTCTCTGACCACAAGGAAGCGGAACGCGAACAACGCGCGGTGCCGCAGCAGCCGCTGGTGCTCGTCTGGTGTCGGCAAACAAGAGTCGGCCGCCACAAGGTGAGTAAGAACGCGGCGGATAAGACACGAGCTACCGACAAGGATACGAGCGCTGGACGCACCGCTAAAGCCGGAGCGAGGCGCCGGAGCCGCGCCAAAGCCCGGCGGAACGCTGCTGGTGCTGCCGCCGCTGGCGATGGCGGCCGTGCGGCTCGGGTTGCCCCACGCGGACCCGGGCGGGAGCGGCGCGGCTGGGACCACGGCCGGCGCCTTGGCCTTCTCCGGCGCTCTGTGCGCGTCACACAGCGCTGTTAGACACGACGCGGACGGCCTACCAGACCCGCCAGGAGCACGCACTTCTTCTTGGCGGGCTTGCTCTTGGCGGCGGCGCCCACGCTGGGCTTGCGCGCTGGCTTTGCGCCCTGCATCTCTGGGCGAACGGGAAGGCGCGGAGGATAACGACGCCAGGCGGCGGGACGGGGGACGAGGGACGGGGGAGGGGGCGGCGGCCGGCGGCCGAGGGCGACGGTCAGGATTCGGCCGCGGCTTCGAGCGTCGGTCGGTAGTGGCGGGCGGGTGGGCGCGCGACTTCCACCTTCGCGCGGAGACCGTACCGTGGGTGGCGCTCAACGCGCAACCGCTCGTTGCACGTTGTGACACGGCACTCTCAACGAGCAATCGACGCACCGTGGGGGGCTATAATAGAAGAGTCCAGGGGACTCTATTGCCAGTGCGAGCTTGTATTTTGGGAAGAGGCCGCTGGCAGACGGCAAGCAAGGTCAAACAGGAGGGCATCGCGTGGCGGGTGACTCTACTCAAGGCCGACCAACTGTCATGGAGACACTTCTCGCGGCAGCGATTCGAGGTGTTGCACCTCGCGCTGCTGCGTCTGTCGAGGCGTTGCCGCCGCGGTTATTGCGGCGGTCGGCATCTTCTATAGCGCTCCCCTCGCGTGGAGAAGGCGACGAGTGTATGGCAGTGTAGCGTCGTAAACTGTGCTTGCCGATGCGTACATGCTTTGCAACACAGCCCGGATATGTCCACGCCGCCAACCACCTGGTCGACTGCATCTTCGCGAGTGATGGTCTGAATGTTGCCGATATCGACCGGAATGATGGTGAACTTCAACTGGATCAAGACCCGATTGCACATTCGACAAAGATGCCGTCATCAGCATCGAGTCCATCCAAGCTGGAGCACTGCCATAAAAGCATCATGGTGCAACAACGCAAATGAGCGATCCCTCTGCGGTGTCCCGTTCGCCACCCAACTGACCAGTGGAGACATCCGGAAGGATGTCTCTATTTCCGGAAGCAGGTTGACTTCTAGAAGGTTCGGTAGTTTCGAGGACGGTGGCAGGGGGCGCAGCTTGGGAAGTGGCTCACTCCCGATTTCGTCTCCACGGGCTCCAGCGACCCGCCTCACCACGCCCTCCTTGATGAATATCATTCTAATAAAGCCGACGTGCCCCAACCTGCATGATGGGAACGAGCTCAACGAAGAGAAGATGCATGATCGAGCTCGGGCTCAACCAGTACATCACCATCGACACGAACATGTTCACTCTCACCTTGCGTGCCGCCCTATTTCTTCTGCCTGACGTACACCTGATGGTGCATGTACTCGGCGGTGAAGCTGAAGATGTTTGACATGACATGGCGGTCCGGCGCGAGCTGAGGCAGCATTTGTAGGCCCTTCACACACTTCGTTGGCTTGCCGGAGTCGCCATCACGCGTGCGCTGGGCCGCAAACACGCTAAGGGGCGCAGCACGGCGTTCCAACGAGAAGGGGGTCTTCTCCCGCGCGATCGGTTCGTTGTGATGGCACCATAGCTTGTTCGCGAGCTCCCGAGGCAGCTTCCTATCGGCCTCAACGACCACCATCTCGAGCGTCTGGTTCCCCTCGAGCATCTCCGCGATGGTGCCAACTTGCTGCGCTCCGATTCTCTTGCCGTTTGTCGCCCTGATTGTCGTCTTGAGTCGCTTGAGCGTTTGGGCAAAGTGTGAGCCAGCACTCGCTAGCTCGGCTGCGAGCCTTGGCAGCTCGTTGAAGCGGCATTCCACTTCGGTCAGGACCGTCGTACTAACGCATGCCGCCGCTGGGAACGAGTCCGTCGTGGCCTGGGAGTCAATAGCAGCGAAGGTCTCCTGCATCGGGCACGTGCGCAAGAGGGAGTCAACGCGGACAGGGTCTTGATCAGACCACTCGAGTCGCAGGCGCTTCAGAGTCGGCCCGGCCAGCACCACGAAGGCAAAGCTTCCCCTCGTCCCATCTGTATACACAAGCTCCATACCGGTCACGGCGCCCGGCCGCGATGCCTTCTCAAAGCCTGACTGGAGACCTGATGCCGTCTGTCGCCTCGGCGCACAGGCTGCAACCAGGAAGCAGAACATGCATGGGCTACCATCGTCCACAATCCGGACGTCGCTCACATCGGTCGCCAGCCTCCAGCTCGTCGAATCGTCCTCGATGACCTCTCCTCGCTGCATCTGAGGCGTTGCGACCCGTCGTTCCTCGCTTCAGACTGGCCCAGACAGGAGCGGACGCTTCAGCTTCGCCCACGAGAGACTGTCGTCATCGGCATTGTGGTGATCGCCGTCGACACGTCCGAAGAGGTACCAATAAGAGGTAGAACCGATCGGCCACCATCTCCAGTATATGCCGGCGTACTTGTCGTACGGGACGCGAACATGGTCGACCGAGCGCGCGATCTCAACGAGGTCGCGCAAGAATTTCCAGGGAGTCTCTCGCAGCGCCATCTATTAAGCCACGGGATACGTTGGTACTCTAGGAGCAAGAAGCGAGAATGAACACCGGAGGCGCCGCTCCAACGGTGGCATCGCCATCTTCAAGCAGATGTTGAAGTTGGGATATGTCACTGATGTCACTCTTTTGGGTGTATAGTGGCGTATGCACCGACATGTCGTTCCAAAGCTCTTGATGGGCAATTGCATTGACGCAGGCAGTGTTGGTCCTGAGATGCACAGCAAACAATGTTGTCTGACTGCTCATGCTTTGAGTATATATCCTTCTCGCTTTATTAGCGAAAGTGCACGTTGAACGGCACCGTCTGGAGCGTCAAGTCTCCGCCGACGGCTCGCTCCATGGTCGTCGACAGTGCCTCGGCGCTGAACGACCCTGGCCCATGCATTCCGACGCGAGTCTTGCCCTTTTTGGTGCGAATCACGAGCATGAGCGGCTCCTCCTTGGCCTTAGCGCGACGGCTTGTCCCTCCGCGGTGGAGGTCCAGCAGCTTGTCGGCCATGCGTCGCTGGGTCTTCCAGTCGACGTAGGCAAACTTGAGCGCCTTGGTCTGGCGGAACTTGCGCGCCACCTCCTTCGCCACCTCCATCTCCTTCTCCCGCGTCTTGGCGTCGCTCGAGAGCAAGAACACCGCGCACAGCGACGAGGCCGACGCGGACGCCGTCGCGTGCTTGCCCAGGTTGCACACGACGCCCTCGTTGCCACTGTGCAGCCGCTCGAGCTCGCCGCTCGCGCGCATGCGCTGCAGACGCGCAATGTGCTTCTCGATCGCAAAGTTGTACACGAGGTACTCGTCCAGCTCCCCGTCGTACGTGGTCGCCTTGCCCTCCCAGACGTAGACGAAGGTCGGCAAGTGCGCCGCGCCCATCGACCTGCACAGCGCCGCGTGCTTGTCGCAGTTGACCGCGCCCACCTTGACCTTGCCGGCCAGGTCGCGCGCAATGCTCTCCACGTGGTCGCGGAACTGGACGCTCGCCGCGTCCTGCGCCGAGTAGAACTGCACGAGCCACTCGTTGTTGGCGTCCTTGCCCGGGAACTTCTTACCGGACAGCGCGCGCACGGGCGAGTCCTTGCCGTAGAGCGTCGGCGGCGGCTGCTGCTGGCGCGGGGGCTGTCGCGGTTGTCCAAAGCCGTCCATGCCGCTGAACTGGAACTCGCTCGGCATGCCGCCAAAGCCGCCGCCACCGCCGCCACCTCCAAACCCGCCAGGGCCACCAAACCCACCGAACCCACCGCCGCCGCCGCCGCCGAACCCGTGGCCAAAGATGTTCTCGAACATCTTGGTAAAATCGGCCATGGACTCGTCGCTCGAGCGCGTGCGGAAGCCGCCGCGCGGGCCGCCAAAGCCGCCGCCCTGGCCGCCAGCGCCGGCGCCGCCGCCGAACTGGCGCGCCTGGTCGTACTCGTCCTTCTTATGCGGGTCGGAGAGCACCTCGTAGGCCTCGGACACCTCCACGAAGCGCTCCTTGGCCGTCTCCTTGTCCGCCTCGTTGTCCACCTTGTCCGGGTGGAACTTGAGCGCCAGCGTGCGGTACGCCTTCTTGAGCTCGCGGTCCGAGAAGTCCTTCTTCACGCCCAGCACCTTGTAGTAGTCCTTGGACGGGTCCATGGCGTGCGCCGCTAGCGCCAGCAGCGCCGCGAGCAGCAGCAGCGGGAGGAGCCGCGACCCACGTCGACGCATTATCGATTGGCTCTGTAAAAGTGCGGAAGTGATGCGGCCAGCACACCGCAATTTGCGAAATGAATGCGACGAGGTCGGACCCACGTATTCAATGCTGACCAACCGGGCATAGTGAAGGCAAGTGTATATGGACGAATCCGACCACGTAAATAAGTAAATAAGGGTCCGCGTGGCGCCACGTACGTTGGTAGTGCGACGAGCAGGAGAAATTTCCAGAAGCATTTTGCGGTATTTTAACCAATGAGAGAAGGACAGCAAAGATCCGCCGAATCAGATGGTTTTGAGCAGACAAAGATTGGACAAGTTGAAGCGACCTTCGTGACCACAATTGCCGTCGCACGGCGCGTCCATCGTCCCAAGATGGATGCGCCGTGCAATTGCAATTGTGGTCACGAATCGTGCTAACGACAGTTGAACTCCATGGCGAGCGCTACATTCCGATATGGACACTAGTGCTGTGCAGAGCGGGCGCATCTGTACAGCAAGCTCTCTTCCCTAGCTCGTGTGCCAATATGCTCGGCAACGGCTCAAAGAACGCGCGCACACAATCAGGAGGAGGGAAACTTCCTGCCAAGAAGCAAAACGTCGCCCCTCGCGGAAAGCGAAACCATTTCCGCCCGTTCATTCGTTCCCACCACTTCCGGATTTGCTCGCGCCCCACCGTCGCAGATTCTGAAGCAAGTGGAAGCGTATACTGAAATCAAGTGTAAATCGCGAACAGCCGCGCCAAACAGTTCAAATGGCGACGGCCGGCGCCATGGGCGGCGACTGGGACTCGATGCAGGCGCCGCTGGTGGCCGTGGACCTGGCGGAGAGGCGCCAGTACGCGGCGCTGACGCAGGCGCTGGCGGTGCAGCCGCGGCTGGCGCGGGTGACGGACGACTTCGGCATGACGCCGCTCCACTGGGTCTGCAGCGACGCCGACGTGCCGCTGCCCGTGCTGCGCCGCGTCGTGCTTGCGCACCCGCCCGCGACGGCCGCGCGCAACCTCGCGGGGCTCCTGCCGCTGCACCTCGCTGTGCGCAAGCGCCTGCCGCTCGAGGCGCTGCACGCGCTGCTCGAGGTCTACGCCGCGGCGGTCGTGGCCGCCACGCCCGACGGCAAGCGGCCCGCCAGGCTCGCGCGAGAGGCCGGCGCGGACCGCGAGACGGTCGACTGCCTGGTCGCGCTGGAAGGAGAGGTGTGCGGGCTGGCGCAGAGGACCCACGGCCGTGCCAGCGCCGCCCTTTTCCGCGCCAGCGACTGCTTGAACCGGTCCTCGGGCGAAGAGAGCGACGGCGTGGGCGACTATGGCCGAGCTGTCGACGAGTTTGACGAAGGCGGCGAGCTCGCGACTGGAGCCATCTCGTACCGCGACGACGACCAGATGCTCGATGGCGGCGCGGACCGACCGTCGCGTGCGAGCGGCGCGAACGCGATGGCGATCGACCCCGTGACCGCTCTAATGGCGTCGACCAAGACCAACCAGTCGTTCTCGTCGTCGTTGTCGTTGTCGTTGTCGCTGACGCCGCCCGAGTGGAAGCACGCGAGCACGTGCCGAATATGCGACGTGCGCTTCGGGTACCTCCGAGGGCGTCGCCACCACTGCCGCAACTGCGGCGACTCGGTGTGCGGCCGCCACTCGCGCCACGCGGTGCCCTTGAAGCACCTGGGGCTGTCGACCGCGCAACGCGTCTGCTCCGCGTGCTTTGAGCGCATCCAGCAGCTCTACACGGCGCGCGCGCTGGCCAGGGTGGCGCCACTCGAGCGACTGGGGGGGTTCACCGTCCCCATTACGCCCATGACGGCGTCGTCTCCCCTCTTGAGCAAGTTCCAGCGCAGCCGCTCGGTACTCGACGAGCTGTCGGCAGTCACGACCACGGCTCCGTGCTGCGCGAGTTTGGCGAGCTCCCCGCTGCTCCCTGGCGACGCTCGCGCCGGCTACACACCCTCCTTTCCCACCTTTGGGGCCACGCCGATGCAGGACGTTGACTCGATCCACATCGCGCGCGTGAGGCGACGCAATCCGATCGGGGCCTTTGTTCAAGACGCTGTCGCTGCCGTTGCACCGCCGCCAGGGAAGGCGCGTCAACGGGTGCGGAAGGAGCGGGTGAGCGTGTCCACAGCAGACCGGTCGCTGGCCATAACGGAGCTGACAGCGCACTCCGGCGCTTGGCACGAGTTCGAAGCGGACGCGGCGGGAGCCCCCGGCGCCAGCGCTAGCGTGGGCGACAGCAGCGCGCTCTCGCGAGCAGCTGCTCCTGCATCAGCGCCTGGGTTATCGTCTGGACGCCGACTGAAGGCGTCACTGGACTCGCAGGTGCTGGAACTTGAGGCGCAAATGGAGCGACTGCTAGCGGCACGGCGGCGGATCAGCGTCGCTCTCAAGAACAGCCAGCTGCAGGTCGCGCGCGCGCGGCGTGAGAAGCACGAGCTGGATGAGGCGGCGCGCAAGTTCCGCGACCTGGGCTACCCAAGCGACTCCGAAGACGATCAGTACTGCAGCGTCGGCCGCGACAATCAGGATGAGGACGGCGTGCACGTGGACGCGCTGGAGCACGGCGACTCGTGCCGACTGAAGCTGAGCGGGTCGTCTGCATCGACGACGGCCGCGGCAACGTCGATCGCCACGAGCGACAACGAGTACGAGGACGCGCCGCACGACAACGCGCGCTACTGCGACGACAGCTTGGAGGAAAGCAGCACGGACGACGACGGCGACGACTCCTCTTCCACCTCCAAGCACTCGGCGCAAACGCTTCTTCTCCCACTGCGCCAACCTCGACGGCGTCTCCACCGGCGCCCGCCGACGCCACGACTCGCGCCGGCGTTGAGCGACAGCCACCGCTGCTTGCAAAGTATGGAGCCGCCGACGCTGGACGTGGCGGCCACGCACGCCGACCTAGGCTCGGCGCTGCTAGCGAGCGGGAGGAGCTCGGCGGCCGCCGCCGCGTTCCGCGACGCTCTGAGTCTCGACGCGGACAAGGCGGATGTCTGGCACCAGCTCGCGACGGCATTGGATGCCGCCGGGGACCGCCCGCAGGAGGCCGAAGAGGCGGCGCGGCGCGCGGTGGAGCGGCAGCCCTCGTCGCTCGCGAGCCTCTCGCTGCTGGGAAAGCTGCTGCACGCGCGCGGGGAGCACGAGGAGGCCATCCGCGTCTTCCGCCGCGCGCTCGAGCTGCAAAAGCTCTGAGCTCTCATGGTGCTGCTTACTGGCTCGTGTGGTGGCAGACGAACACGATGGAGGTTCCGTCTCCGCTGACCAAGCCATGTCCGTTTGCTTGCATCCGACGCTGGCTGGCGCTCCCCATTATCTCTCACGTTGCGACCGGCTGGATCCATGTCATTAGCGCTTCAGAAGGCGCGTCAGCAGTCGCGGAGATCCAGCGAGCCGTCTCCAAAGCGTCGCCACGTGCAAAGCGGCGCGATCGTTGCTTCACTTCACAGCCCGCCGCCCACCGCCGTCTGCCCCATCAAGCCTACATACAGCACGGCAAGATGCCTGGAGAGAATCGCACCCAACGCCCGCCGCTGCTGCTCACCGAGGAGGACAACAATGCTCCCTCGACGCGAGCCAAGTCTCGATTGGGGTCGTTTTCGAGCTCCGCACCCTCGACCTTCACTTCGAGTGACAGCAAGCGCGCAGTCGCAGTCGCAGCAAGCCAACTCCGCGAGCTCGGCATCCCTCGCAACCCGTCCGCCACTGGGAGGAGTGTCCGTGCACCGGTCCCTGTTGAGATGAACAGCAGCTCCTCCCAGGCTGCAGCGCTTGCCAAACCTGTCGGGACGGGTGGGGCCGCGTCTTCGTCGACCGCCACGCGTGGAGGAGGGGCGACGACGCAGCAGAAGCGCATCGGAGACATCGTCAAGCGCGCGCAGCCGCACACCATCGTGCAGACGTACGACAAGATTATGCGCGCGGTCCAGTTCGTCGCGCAGCTGGTCGTCAACGGCGAAGCGCTGTCCCCCGAAGCCGCGGGCGCGCCATCGCTGCAGTCCGGATGGAAGCTTCGAGGAAGAGAAGGCGCTTCGGGCGACATCGCGGCTGGCTTCTTCGACCCGAGCCGCGGCCGCTTCCACTATGCGCTCGGCTTCCGATTCGCGAGCAGCGACCCGGCGCTATCGCTCTCGACCATCGCGGACATCGCCGTCAGGGTCTCCTCCACCTCGACGTCTTCGGCTGGCGCCTGTCGCCAGTGTGCGTTCGCTCCGTTGATGCCGGAGCCAGGCTCTCGCCCAGCCAATCGCGCCAACAGGCGCATCATCGCGCCCGCGACCGCCTCCGGAGCGGCGACGCTGTCGATCAAGGCGTGGACGCTCGTAGCCGAGACGCCAGCACGGGTAGGGCTGGCCCTGTACGAGTTGCCGCTGTGCGTCGCGCCCAAGACGAGCGGCCGCAGCTCCATCCTGGCCCTCGTGTGGACCCGCGACCGCGCGCGACTCGAGGTCGTCGCGCTCTTCGCGCAGATTCACGTACCGGAGCTTCTGGCAACCGCCCTCGTGTTGCCACCCTCGCGCCCGTCACTGGTCGTTCCGCTGTCGCCGGCAAACGCCAGGGGCTGCAGCGGTGAAGACGACGACTCGACTGGGCTGCGAGGCTTCACGATGGCGCTGACGCTGCGGGCGCTGGACCGCGTCATTTGGGAGCGCGAGTGGTTCCAGGTCGACTTCCCGACTCCGATCAAGGCAGACCGCGCCGGAGATGACGCTGTCCCCCGCACCGTCGCAGCCCAGCTTCTCGACGAGCATGTACGTTGTACGTTGCCGACGTGTCGAAGTGCCGTCTCCATGCCGCTCACCGTGTGTGCGCTCTGCTTGCGAACTTGGGAACTCGTGATTCCCGTAGGGCGCGTTCCGGGACCGCGCTCGCTACGCTGACAGCTCGGTGAGTGTCGACGTTGCCACTGATGCCATGACGGTAGCGCTCGACTCGGCGGTCGTGGTGGACTTTTGCGCTTGGGAAGAGAGCGCCATGGCGCCCGTGTGGGGCTTCAGCAGGCCCGCACGCGTCGCCCCCTCGTCTGCCGCAGCCGCGTCGTCGCTGTCGAGCACGCTGGGCGGAGACTTCACGCTGACGGCGGCTGGCAAGACGCACGAGCTGCTGGAAGTGCGAGTCGACGACTCGGCGGCCACTGGCAACCACGTGGCGGTGCAAATCGTCAAGACGCGAGCCAAAACCGGCGGAGAAAGCGCTCGCGTGCTCATCAAGCAGGTCGAGGTCACGATGGGCGTTGCGTTCCTGAACGCGACGTTCGGCATGTCGCATTAGCCCCCGCTTCGTGCTGGCCACTGGTCGCTACGGGTTGTTGATCGGGTACCACGTCAGCCTCTCGTCGTCGAAGCAATCGATTCCCGTACCAGCCGTCGCGCCCGCATACACTTTGGCTGCTACCTCGGGACCTGCCGCCGCGAGGAGCCTCGAGCATAGCGGAGTGTGCGGCGCGTTGACGAGACCGCGAGCCAAGAACCCGTCGGCGTCCGACCAGTCCGGCGGGAGCGACTCGACGTCCGTCATGACCAAGTGCAGCTCCAGCATGACCTCGGACGGATACAGCTCGTCGATGTCGACAACGGCGCTCTCGCCACCGCTGGGGGTGACAGCGTCGCTGCTGCTCGGCAACGCCGCGAGCGGGTTCCCGTTCAGAATGAGCGTCTCGGTGTGTGGCATGGCCAAGAGCGCGCGTGGCACGGCCGTGAAGTTGTTGAACGCGAGCGAGAGCAAGTTGGCGCGCAGGCGGAGCACGACGGCGGGGAAGGTGCTGAGCTGGAGCTGCTCGAGGAGCAAGAACATGTCGCTCGGCCAGATCTCGTCCAGGTGGTCGGGCAGCGCCGTCAAGTTGACGCGGCACAGTTCAATGTCGCGCAGCCGCGCTGGGAAGTCGCGCGCGACCATCCCCTCGGGCATGGCGGACGCGTTGACGTCCCCCAAGAAGAGGAACCGCAGCTCCGGGTGGCGCGCCTGCGTCAGCGCGGCGCTCTCGTTCCAGCTCATGATGGTCGAGTCGCGGATCTTGAGCCCAACGAGCCGCGGCAGCTGGGATAGGCTCGGCGGGAACGCGAGCCGCGGGCAGTGCCGAATGACCACGTGCTGCACTAGCGCCAGGTCCACGCCCCGGAGGATGGCATCGATCGTGTCTGCGTCGCCGCCGTGCGCGTACAGAATGTCGTTGGCGCGGCAGTCGATCTCGAGCAGCGAGCATGTCGGCTTGCTCACGAACCACGGGTACGACTGCAGCGCGCAGTTGGACGGGTGGGCTTTGGTCGTGGCGTGCAGATGCGTCACGAGCACCGCGACGCCCCACACCTGCAGGAACCGGTGGCCCCACCGCTCCACCCGCGAGCTGTTGATTGCGGCCAGGGGTTGAAGGCGGAAGCGCGGGCCTGCTCGCGGCATTGTGGCCGCCTTGAACGATGCATCGAGGGTGTTCTCAGTCACGCTGCTCACGTCAAGACGGGCGCTGTTGAAGCCGAACGCGGCGGCGCCCGACTGCGACGACTGCGACTGGTGCCGACGCTGCTGGCGCGCAAGGCTCCGCTCCTGGTCCGGCACGATCGTCGCGCGGCGTCTCGACATGCGCGCCAGCAAGCGCACCGAGCCGACCGAGACTTTGGCGGGCCGCTCGCGCAGCAGCTTGGTGAGCACGTAGAGGCTGCGCGGCACGCTGAGCGCCATCATGCCCTTGGACGCGCCGTCGAGCAGCGACACGACGAAGAGCAGCTGCAGCTCGTTGACCATGCGCACGAGCCAGACGTCGTCGTACCAGTAGACGTCGCTGAAGTCGCCGACGTCGCGGTCGTACTGCGACTGGTACGGCAGGAAGACGAGCACGGGCACGAGGATGAACGAGACGAGGTCGAGCACGAGCGAGAGCGCCAGGCCGTACAGCCGCGCGTGGGTCGCCTCGGAGCGGAAGCAGCGCGTGACGATGGACAGCGCCCAGCAGTTGAGCACGATGAGCGCGACCACGACGTTGGTCATCCACAGCCGCGGCATGAGCGCGCTCAGCCGGAACGCCTGGTACGTCTGCAGCAGCGTCTGCGCCACCTCCATGGCCACCCACGTGGCGCCGTAGTACTTGCTGCGGATGTCGAACGCTTCGCGGACGGCCCAGAAGGCGTTCAGCAGAGCGCGCAGGTACCTGCGCAGCTCCCTCCCGCACGCGGCGCAGGCTCTCCACCGTCGCTGCTGCCGGTCGGACTCGCTCCGAGACGTCGCGGCGAAGTGGACGTCCGGGCCGGCCGGGGGTATCGGGGGTATCGGGGGTATCATGGCCGTCGCGCCTCGGAACGCGAGCCTCTGCTGGCGGACAGAGTGCGCGAGCAGCATGCCGAGCATGGCAAAGTGCACGCCAGCGCCGCAGAAGTACGCGGCTGCAATGTCCGGGAAGTAGGACGTGTCGACGACCACCGCGTAGAGCTCGAAGAACCACATGACGGGGCGCGTCTGCAGGTACAGGTAGAGCTTGCCGACCTGCACGAGGAAGACGGCGCACCCGACGTGCAGCGCGACGCTGGCGACCCACCAGACGCGGAACTCGGCCGGCGACACGTACGCGAGCGACTCGGCGTACTTTTCGTGGAAGAGCGCGAGCGAGAAGACGGTGGCGTTGTCCGCCGTGCTCCGGCTGTTGCTGCGCTGGTGCGGCGGCTGCGTGGCGTCCGGTGGCGCGCGCTTGGCGAGCTTGAGCGCGTCGATGGCCCGCACGCGAGGCGGACCGTCGGCCATGGCGTGGGTGGGGATGGAGGCTCTGACGCGGCAAGCCGCCGAGACAGACCCCGAGCAGCGGATCAGGGTTGACAGGCGAGCACGGAGCCCCAGACTGGCAGCCAAAGGTGGGCGTCAAAGACCGGGCTGGGCGGCGGCCTGGTCGGCGCTAATAATATCCAGCACGAGCTTGAGCGAATGGATTGGCCCCGTGGCCTTTTTAGGAGCGTGCGGGCAAGCAGGGGATTCGCAGAATCTGCCAGAGACCTGGGCGAAAACGGGTTAGCAGCGTACTGACTCAGCACCAGGAGTCTATGGGGACGATGAACCGGCACGTGCACTCGGCAGACTACTTCATGTGGATAGAGCGTACGAGTGGCGGGTCGAGGTGAGCTCGGGGGTGGGCACCTCTACGCCGCGCCGCTCGGGGCCTCGTACATTTGCAGCGCGTCTTGGTGCTCCAGCCTCTTCTCCTGTACAGCAGCCTCGCCCCCCACACGCCATTAGACACGTTAGACAGCGCCATCGTCCGCCATCGAGGCCGCCAAGGAGGACGCAGGGGGCGGAGTCGCACCGGGAGGATGCAGGCCGTGAGCTGGCGGCCGTAGCAGCAGCCCGTGTCCAGCCCGGTCGCGAACGGCTCTTGCTGCCCCACACAAGCCACCGCCATCGCCCATGAGCACTCTGTCCACCGCACGAGCAGCCACGCGCGAGGGCCGCAAACCTGGAGACCGGTGGACGCCGCGTGGCCAAAGTACACGTGCGTCGGCCCCGGCCAGAGCGGCGCCCACCGGAGCGGCGCCGGCCCGCCCTCCGCCGCGTGCTTGGCCTTCTCGAGCGCCCGCCAGCGTCCCGCAGCAGTTGCATCCCCAGCGCTGTCGTCGCCGCCCTCGCGCTGGAGGAACCGCATCTTGTAGAGGTCCACGGGTCGCTGCGCGCTCAGGTCGACGCCGGGCACGACCCCCGCGTGGACGACGAGGGCGCCGTGCGCCGGGATGGCGAGCGAGAAGGGCAGCTGCTCGAGGAAGGACACGTCCTCGGGCGAGAGCTGCGCCACGTACGCGTACTTGGGCGCGACGGCGGCCGGCTCGCGGCGCCAGGCGTAGTACGCGCTGAGCGCCGCGTCGTCGTGGTTGCCGCGGACGCAGAGCGCGCCGGCCTCGCGCACGAAGCGCACTACCTCGGCCGACTTGGGGCCCTTGTTGACCAGGTCCCCGACGAGGACGAGCGCGTCGGCGCCCGCGCGGTAGCCGACGCGCGCCAATAGCGCCCGCAGCTCGTCCAGACACCCGTGCACGTCGCCGACGATGATCACGCGCGTGTCGCTGCCGATGTGGGCCGCCACCTGCGGGACGAAGGCGAGCGTGAGCGGGTGAGATGCGGGAGCGATAGAGGACGGTGGAGGAGGACGGAGACGAGGGACGGAGCGCTCGCTCGCCTGGTGGACGGCGCGCGGCAGCGGGACGTTCGCATGCGCGCGCTCCATGATACTCCAGGGTGCTGTCGATCTGAGAATGAGATGAGGAGACGGACTCAGGTACTGTCGATCTGAGACTGAGATGAGGAGACGGCAGAGAGTGCAGCTGCCAACTCTCTGGAACGAGCTCCAATGTCATGCTGGCAGTGCATGCGCAGCTGCAATGTCATGCTGGCAGCTACAGTGTAGCCTACACTGCTCTATGCGATCGCACCTCCGCGATGGAGCGATTCGGTCGTGATGTGCGTGGGTCGCCCAGGTTTCCAGTGAAAACAATTTTTCACGGTCGGGCTCCTAGTGTAGCCAAACGGTGTCGCTCAATTGCCGACGGTGGCGCGAATGCTGAACCAGATTAACGCTACCGCCACAAACTATCCATGCTCCCCGCGACTAGGTGTAAAATTCTCCAATCAGAAACACGAATAGCGATCCGGACAGTGGAAACAGCTGTTTCCCAAGTGTGAAAATCCACACACATCTGACTCTCCCGTTCGGTACATTCCTGTACTGAAACAGTGCTACTGCACAGAGCAATACCTGAAACCCCACCACCTAGAATGGCGGTTCCCCCTTCGTTTCGCGCCATACAAAACGCCAGTCAAGCCGTGCGAGTCGGCGGGACAAATCGCGATTGCAGCAGCAGCTACATACGTCGCCGGCCGGCCGCTGCAGCTCCAGCCGCGACCTCCACCAGCCTCTCGCCCCGTCCTCGGCGCTGCAGTCCAGTGCGCCCGCCGTACGGTCGCCTCGTCCCGCCGCCCCTCCTTACGCGGCCTCTGCCTCCGCGCGCTTGTTCCCTTAGCGGCGGACAGCGCGCGTTTCCTCTCCCCCGGTGCGGCCGTCGACGGCTCGTGGTGGCTGCTCCCAGCCGGTGGATGCGGGTATGAGCAAGCTCGTGGTGTCGATCGGGCACGTGGAGTTCACGGGCGGCAACCAGGTGCTGTACGTGGTCAAGGTGCAGCAGGATGGCGACGAGTGGGAGGTGCGTCGCACCTTCTCCGACTTCCGCAAGCTGCGCGACGACGTGGCGCGCATCATGAAGGACGCGCGCACGCACGTGGTCGACGACGAGTGCTCGCGCGAGTTCGCGCGCGGCGTGCAGGCGCTCTCCTTCCCGGCCAAGCGCCTCTTCGGCTCCAAGAAGGACCACGTCGTCAAGGAGCGCGCAGTCGAGCTCCACCACTTCCTCATCCGCTTGCTCGTGCTCACGCACACGTACCGCAAGGCGCAGAAGACGCTGTACGAGCGCCAGCCGAGCAGCCACCAGCAGCACCAGGCGGCCTTCGCGGCGCTGCAGGACCGCACACAGGCGAGCGTCGGCGTCTTCTACCTGCTGCGAGACTTCCTCAAGCCTGTGACGCTGCGCACCAACGTCGGCAACGACCAGGCAGACGCGAGCGGAGACAGGTCCGGCGGTGCGCACGTCGGTGCCGAGGGGACTCCTGGCGTGCGGGTCGAAGGCGAGGGCGAGGAGGACGAGGCGTCCCAGCGGATGATCCGCGAGAGCAAGATGCTTGAGATGTCGATTGGCCCGCGAGGCTCGGCGCCCAATCACCTCAAGCCGTCGTCGTCGCCTGCTCCATCGCGGACCTTGTCGCACCGAGTCGGGACGCCAAGGGGGGCCAAGTCACCTCGCATGGGACCCGCACACTCGGCGGCCACGACGCATGAGCAGCCACCGGCGCCGGAGTCCATCCCTGTCTCCGTCATGCAGCCACCGGCGCCGGAGCCCATCCCTGTCTCCGTCATGCCGCCGAGCGAATCACCCAGCGAAGCAGGCGGCAGTAGCGCATACGCCGGCAATCGCTCCACTCGCAGCAACAGCAAGCTCCTGTCAGTAGCCGCAGCTGGGCGTAGCCGGTCGGCGTCAAGGCTGCAGACGCCCAAGACAGGCCACGCCGTGTCTACAGAGCCCGTGGGTGATGGACGGCAACGTCAAGGCAGTGGTGGGCCCAGAGTGGCCAAGGCTGCGAGCACGTCGTCTCTTGCGGCCCAAGTGGACCAGGCACGACGCGAGTCGTACATGCTACGGGACCAGCTCTTGCAGCAGCGACAGGAGAAGCAGAAGCAAGAGCGAGCTCGCCAGGAGCGCGCGCGTCATCACACACCAACGAGCGAATCTCCACAGCTCGAGCACGCGCCGCACGGAGCAGACCAGAAGCAGCAGCGAACCATGTCGGCTCGCAGCGGTGACGTGCCCACGCGCCACGAACACTCAGCAGAAGAGCAGCATCGACAGCCACGCCACCATTCGTCAGCGAGTAGTGCGGGCCGCCCGAAGACTTCGAGTCACCCGCTGGACACGACCGAGTCGTCGCAGACGTCCGAAACGGAGTGGGATAGCCATCTCCACCCGCCCCGTGCGCCGTCCTCCGCGTCTGCGGGGTCGGCCCGAGAAGCCAAGCACGTGCTGCTGACGCCCGAGATGACGGAGAAGATCCTGTCTGCCGGGAGGAGCAGCGCCGGGGGCAAGTCGCCAAGTGAGAAGCGGAGAGCGCGCGCGAAGAAGCCCGGCCGCAGCAGGCGCAAGGGCGAGTCGGCGCGCGACATCCAGCAGCGCGAGTCGGAGCGGCTCTCGCGGCTGAGCGCGCAGCTCACGGCGCAGTCCATCTCCGTGTCGGCGCAGAAGGAGCTCGAGAAGGTCGTGTCCGAGTACACGGCCATCATGGTGCTCCGCTACGTCGACCGGTTCATCAGTAAGGCGGTGGCCAAGGCGCCCGGGTGCTACCGCGTCGACGCGGCGACGCACAAGCTCGTGATTGACTGCGAGCGCTTCGTGGAGGAGCTCGAGGAGACGTTCACGGACCTGCCGGTGTCGTTCCCGGGTCTGTTCAAGGACGAGGTGGGCGAGTGGAGCTTCCCGCCGGCGCTGGACGCATACACGCAGCTCAAGTGGCGCTCGTTCCAGGGCGCGACGGTGCCGACGAGCTCGCGCAAGGCGTCGGCCGAGGACGACTCGGACTCGGACTCGGACTACGAGTACGAGCAGGTCGGCGGCGGCGGCGGGTACATGAAGGCGAAGAAGGACTTTTCGCGCGACGAGGAGTCGATGCTGCAGGAGATGATCGCGAACGGCACGGCCGGCAAGGACCAGGTGCTGCGCCTGCGCCGGCAGATCAACGAGGGCGGCTGGAACCGGCGCGAGAACCCCGGGACACGGTCGCGGCGCGCGCTTGAGGAGGACGAGACGGAGGACCGCGAGGAGGACGAGCAGTCATCGGACACGGAGGAGGAGGGCGGCGCCCGCGCGCACGCCCGCAAGCGCGGCATCGGCAGCAAGAGCAAGAGCTCGTGCGCCGTCGACCAGTACCAACGGCGGCAGAACGCGCTGCGCAAGGACCGCCTAAGCTACGCGCACTCGCTTGGCGGTCTCGTGTAACCTCGCGTTAACCCCCACCCCACCAAGTTGAACCAGCCTCACCGTCGATTTGGCTGCTCCGTCCGCTGGCTTTGGAGTTACAATAGTTGCGTGCTCTCTACTGTATGCACGACGTGCAGCATGCGGCTCCGTTCGTAGGTAGCTCCACGTTAGGAGCCCTCCAACCCATTGGCGCGGTCTTGACCGCAGGACCATACGGCAACCAACACGCTCGAATCCTGGTGCCATCCAATTCATGGCAACCTTTCCGGTTGAAAATCACGCACGTGGATCACTTTTTTGGTACGACAGCCGGTCTTGGAATACAAGGCGATTACTGCGGGGTATCCGTTTCCAGAGGGAGTATCGTATGCTGTTCACTTGCATGTGCTAGACGCTCGCTTGTCGACCTTTGGATAATGCAGGTTCAGAAGTGGGTTCGGCGCTTGGATCCGCCCAGAATCGTACTGTACTCAAGTACTATTTCCATGGAAGAAGCGGCAACGTTTCCGCCGTGACCCCATGGGCGAGTGAGTGGGCGAGCAGCTCCCTCGCTTCGCTTCGCTTGGCGAGTCCGCCTTCACCCATAACGAGATCTCCCCGAGAACCACCACTCAACCCCACGCGGCGCTCGACTCCAGGCGGGTACAGTAATACTGCAACAGCGCGAAGCAGGAGGCTCATCACAACCGAAGGACGCGGCGGCACCACATCGCAGATGACCACGACGTTCGGCCGCATGCTGGCGGCGATAGCGACGCTCAGCGCTGCCGCGGCCTTGGCGCGCGCAGAGGACGCGGCGACGCCCGTGAGCGTCTGCGCGGACGCGACCTACGCCCTACCCGCGAGTCGCGGCGCCGTGTGCGCCGGCGTGGGGCAGCAGCCCGCGGGCTTTGCGTGCCCTCGCGCGGGCGACGTGGCGGCCGCCGACTGCCACGCGTACCTCGTGTCGTACGCCGGCGGAGGCCGCTGCGTCGCCGGGGAGGACGCGCATTGCGTGCGCATGAGCGGAGACGCGTGGGGCTGCGCGTTCCCGTCCGTGCCGTGCCCGTCCAAGTTGAGGCCGACGCCAGCGACGACCGAGCCTTCCTCGCATGGGTGTGCGACGTGGGACTGGGACGCGTCCGAGGAAGGGTACTACTCGGAGACGGCCGAGGGAGGCATCTTTGAGCAGGCCAGCCAGGCGGAGACACAGGCCGAATGGTTCGTCAAAGAGACCGAGGTTAGTCTTCTGGTGCCGTGCCCAGAGTCGACCAAGGCGCCGACAATAGCGCCGACTGATGCCCCGAGTGATCAGCCAACAACGACGCCATCTCCGACCTCGACACCATACCCAACAACGCCCACGCCGACTGTAGAGACGCCGACGCCAACCACGCCGATGCCAACTCCATCGACACCGACGACGACGCCGACTCCGACGACGCCGA
>JAADXZ010000146.1:0-38664 GCA_023338055.1 Phytopythium mirpurense
CTCCTCCTCCTCCTCCTCCTCCTCCTCCTTCACCTGTGCTTCGAGCTCACGAAGGCCTCACGACGCCCCGTCCGCGGCCGTCTTGGTCTTAATAAACTTCTTTATCCGGTCGACCGTCTCGCGCACCGTCGCGCCGAACGAGTGCGACTTGCCGTCCATCTCGCCCTTCTCCGCGCGCTCCTGCTCCTCCTTAAGGAACTCCTCCATCAGCTCCTCCTGCCGCGGCGACAGCGTCCTGCGGCCACAATTTGAGCGAGTGGTGAGCACCTGCTTCCCATCTCGACGCCCTCGGAAACACCTTGAACATGCAGTCATGCGGACGTACTTGGGCACCTCGACCTGCAGGTTGACCAGCTGCGACCCGCGGCGGTTCGAGTTGAGCTCCTTGATGCCCTTGCCGCGCATCTGGAGCACCGTGTTGGGCTGACAGCCGCGCGGGATCTGCGCGTGAACGGAGGAGGCACAGGCTCAAGTTAGTACTGCTTCCGCCGCCGCCAGCTCGACCGGAACGGGCAGACGCGAAAGACACGGTACCTTCATCTCGACTTCGCCCGAGAGCGTGGGGACGACGATGGAGCCGCCGAGCACGGCCTGCGCGACGGAAATGGGCACGTCGCACAGCACGTCCGTCCGTCGGCGCTTGAAGAACGGGTCGGGCTTGACGTGGATGGACACGTACAGGTGGCCCGCGGGCCCGCCGCGCGCGCCCGGCTCGCCCTGGTGCGCCAGGCGCAGGTTCATGCCCTCGTCGACGCCCTCGGGGATCGAGACCTCGACCGTGCGCGGCTTGCGCACGTGGCCCCGGCCGCGGCACGTGGGGCAGGGCGACTCGATGATCGACCCCTCGCCGTGGCAGCGGCGGCACGGGCCCTCGACCGCGAAGAAGCCCTGCTGCATGACCTCGACGCCCGAGCCCTTGCAGCTGGGGCACTGCTTCTTCTTGGTGCCGGGCTTGGCGCCGCTGCCGTGGCACGAGTCGCACTCGACGTTCGTGTTCACGTGCAGGTCGCGTGTGGCGCCCTTGACGGCCTCCATGAAGCTCAGCGAGATGTCCACCTGGACGTCGGCGCCGCGCTGCGGGGCGTTGGCGGCGCGGCGCGAGCGCCCGCCGAACTGCTCGCCGAACATGGACGCGAAGTCGCCGAAAATGTCCTCGAAGCCCTGCTGGCCGCCCTGGAAGCCGCCGCCGCCGAAGCCGCCGTTCGGGTCCACGCCGGCGTGGCCGTACGCGTCGTACGCGCGGCGCTTGTCCTCGTCGCCCAGCACCTCCCACGCCTCGGTGGCCTCGGCGAACTTCTGCGCCGCGTCCGGGTCGTCCTTGTTCGTGTCCGGGTGGTACTTCTTGGCCAGCTGGTAGTACTTCTTCTTAATCTCGTTCTTGTCTGCGTCGCGGGCCACGCCCAGCGTCTCGTAGAAGTCGCGCTTGGCCGCCGCCATGGCCGGCCGCGAGCTGTGGATCGCGCGCGACTGCTTCGACTGGCTCAGCAGCGCCGAGCCGGCTGCCGCGCCCGCGAACACGCGCGTCGAGGACGCCAGCGACAGGGGGCGCGACGTCGCCCTCGAGACGGACAGCGACGGCGAGCGCAGCGCCGCCAGCGAGCGCGGCAGCGGCGCGGAGCGCAGCCCACGCAGCATGATCGACCGCAGTGACTCGCTCGCTTCCCAATTGCGTGTGCGAGTCGCGCACTCCATCCAACACCGGCGACGAGGGTGTGTGGCCCACACCATAGTTCTCGTATGTAGCCAATCATGATGCTGTTTTTGAGAGTCTCAGATGCACCGATTCTAGAAAATTCATCATCGACAAAACCGGCATGGTACCGGTGTCATATCGGTATTACTGGTGGACGGTTTGACATGACGCTGGCGCTCATGCATGCATGCATGCATATACGCGCGAGTCGTTCCACTTGTGCAGCAACCACGTCGCTGCGTGGGTGCTGGGCGAAAGCTCGTCGCCCTGGATATGGCGTCGTGCGGCGCGTCCTGATCAGAACCGAGCCAAAGATCGCGATGGAGGGGCGGCGGCTGCATGGTATGCGTAAAATGCTACGGCACGTACAGCTCGGAGTGCGGTCTCTGTTGGAAGCCGGTGATGCAGAGCAAAGCCTCTCCTTCGTCTACGTCGTCCTATACTGAGCAGTATAGGGCGGCTAGAGCAGGAAGATGTCGTCCTTGGGGGTCTTGAAGATGCGCGTGTGGATGCCGGGCACGTCCAGCAGCTCGTTGATCTGCTCGGTGCACTCGCGGAACTCGTCGCTCGCCATCCACCGGTCATAGTCCTTCCGCGAGCGCCACTGCCGCCAGCAAGCCACACACAAGCGCCCGAATAGTATCGAGTCACCTCGTCAGTCACGACTGCTCTACCGCCAGTAGCAGGGGCGTATCTGTCTGACCACGCGCCTCTTCGTACGTACCTCGGAGAAGACGACGTACTTGTGGCTGTCGTCGACCTGCATGTACGTCTCGACCGACAGGACGCCAGGCTGCGCGCGCACCTTCTGCTTGACCGTCTCCATCAGCCTCCCCACGCGCGGCTCGTACCCGCGGCTCATGATGCGCTCCGCGATCACGCGGATCCGTCCGCTCATTCTGCGCCTTTGGGGTCGCTCTCTGTTGCCGGAATGCTCGTTTGGCAAATTGAACCTGGACGCGATATTACTTTATAACGTTACTTCATGTCGCTACATCACTGCGTCAATACGCTTGATTGAGACGCGAGTGCATGAAAATGGGGCCGAGTCTCGGAGAAACGAGGTAAGCGTCGTGAAGTCCTATGGAGCCAAGTGATCGACGTTCAGCATGGAAAAAAGCAGCCGAGTCGTGTTCAGCGATGCTTACGGTAGTGCAGGGGACGCCGCGGCTAGAGCAGGAAGATGTCCTCGTCGGGGCGCTTGAAGATGGTCGTGCGCTTGCCCGGCACGTCGAGCACCTCGTTGATCTTCTCGGTGCATTCCTGGAAGTCTTTGCTGCCGACCCAGTTCTCGTAATCCTTCTTCGACTTCCACTGCGTGAATTAATGCAAGGATGGGTGGACGGATACAGAGCAGAGCGTAGCGGCGTCACGATCGCTTCGCGGCGGGCGGAGAACACGGACCGGCGGCCGCGGCGCGACGCGAGACAGGGTGACGCACCTCGGACAGCACGACGTACTTGTGGTGGTCGTTCACGTCGCTCAGCGTCTCGACCGACAGCAGCCCGGGCTGCTTCTTGACGACCTTCTGAACCTGCAGGCAGAGCCGGGGAACGTGCGTGGCGGCTCTCAGGATCCATCATCCCCCTCCACGAGCACCACGTCGCTTGCCAGGAAGCGCCGCCCTCGCAGGGGACGCGCACCAACCTGCTCCATGAGCCGCACTACCGTCGGCTCGAAGCCGCGGCTCATGAAGCGCTCGCTCAGCACGCGCACGGGCTTGCTGCCGACCATCGTCCCGACGTGAATCGCTTTGATCGCTCGCAGCTTTAGTTAGTGGTTGGGTTGACTCACGTCAAGCTTGCGATTCTCGTGCTTTCATGTACCCAATTGTCCAATAACCCAATTGTCCAATAACCCAATTATGGTACATAAATTACATGAATGTAATTTACATGCTCTTGCGCGAGTAAACTAAAATTTACAACAATCGATTAACAATAACCTCTTAAATTGTATAGATTTGCATTGTACATAATCTGTTTAGGATTGACGTATATCAAAAGTACTCTCAAAGCAAATTTCAAAGTGCTAACTTGAAGGAAAGAACGTATAGTATTGGACCAATAACATTGTGACGTTTTTTTATCTGTTCCAAATTTGTCCCGAATTCTATTAAAATTGACCATCATTCCTATGGATCATCCACGGACGCAAAAAAGCAAGAGATTCAGTTTCGCATTCGCCAAGAACCAAGACCAAAAGAGGCCACCGAACCTGTAAACGCGGCTTTTCAAGATTGCGAACGGTGGTCACGGGAGCACAGGAGGGAGGAGGACGCACCGCTGCCGCCGACGATGCCGCTGCGACTGCAGGCACAGAGCCTGGCTGTCGGACGGCTCGGCCCGATCCACCGCGCGCTCGAGTCGTCCACGTAGGCGCAGCGCCTGCGCCTCTCCTTTCCCTGTCGCTGGGCCTCCAACTAATGCATGAGCCTTGGTGGCAGCGGCCGCATTGTGACAGTGGAGCGCGTGGACATTGCTGCCGATGGCGGCGCAGCGAGCGAGAGCGTCGAGAAAGTGCGCGCCATGCTGCAGAGCGAGCTGGATGATCTGCGTGGGAAGCTGCCGGGCGTCCTCTGGTACGACACGGTGCTGCTGGATCGACACACACAGGAGCGGCCCGCGCTGCTTCTCGTGTCGCAGGCGAATGCTGGCCAGACGCTCGCGCAGTACGGGAGTCGCTGCATCCCAGAGCGACCGATGAGTCAGTCGATCCGTGGTACTATCTGACAGCATGCTGGTTGTGCGCGGTGCTCCCAGACTCTGCAAAGAGTTCGGCCGACTGCACCCACTCGCTGCTCGCCAGTACGTCCATGCGCTGGTGCGGTCGGTTGCGGCCATCCATGAGGTAGGTGGATCTTCCCTTCATCACAGCGCGCTACGTTCCGGTACTGCCGTCTGACCATCGGCTCCCTTGCTTGTGTCGCGCCCTCGGATCTCGTGGTCCAAGCACGGTCTGCATTGCGGCGGCGTACGTCGCGTCCTCAGGCGCATGAGCTTGCTCCAGGAACCCACCGACCGTGCTAACGGACAGGAGAGCGCTGCCGCAGTTGTCGTCTTCGACCGTGTTCGTGGGAGGCGACCACACACCGTGCATCGGCGCGTGCTTCCCGTCGTTCTCGACCGTCCGCCGCATTGAGCAGTCGGGGTGAGCGGCAGCTTCCTCCCTCGCGCTGCTATGACGCGTGTCTGCTGCCCTCACTCTGCGTCGCTACTGTGCAGCATCCTAGCAGACGCGGGCGTCTGCCGCGCGACGCTGCAGCGGCCCCTCGCCACCCAGGAGGTTGCGCAGGATGTGCGCAGCGTTGCGTATGTCATGGCCGAGATGCTCACTGGGCGGCGAGCGCGCGGTGCGTTCCTGCTGGACCTCTCGCGCCTTGTCGACAGCGTCGGGCCCGGTGGGCACCTGCACATCGCCTTCCTCCGCGAGCTTCTAGCAGCCGGCAGCTTGACAGGAGAGCTCCGCCAGCACCCATTCCTTCCCCCACCGCACGTCTCTGGCGTCGACGAACGCACTGAGGGATGTGACGCCGCTACGGGTGGAGTGGCGGACGGCGACGCCGTGCTTGGCGCGAGCGCTGCACTGCAGGAGCAGCGGCAGATGATCGTGGCGCTCACCAGGGACGAGCTAGCCAAGTGCCAGGCGCAGATGCGGGAGTCGACGCAGCAGATGCGCGCGTGGTTCCGCGGCTTTGAGCGGCAGTACGGGCGCAGGCCGACAGCTGCAGACCGGCCGCCGACGGTCGTGCGCTTGCAGGCGCGCGGCCGAGTGCTCGCCGACCGCGTCGCGACGCTGAACGCGCGGCGGGACGCCGTGTACAGGAGCTTCCGCCGCGCCGCACCCGCTGAGCAGTCGTCGCCGGTTTCGGCACCAAACAACGAAGCTGACGGAGCGCTCCATGCCGCGATGGAGGTCGAGATTCCTCCACTGGACGACGCGCAGACAAGGGGAACGCTCGATCACGCAGGGACGCGGCGGTCGCCCGCACAGAAAGCCTTTCTGGATCGCCACTTGGACTCCGGCGGTGCGGCTGCCTCCGACTGAGGGCTGAACGTCACAAGCACTACGTAGCACAGCACGCTAGGCAATCCAAGGCAATGGCAACGGGCTGGCACTTACAGGTGGCGGTCATATTATCACTGGAGTGCACGATCGTCGAATACCGTCTTGGACGGCGAGCACGACGTCTAGGGCTTGAACGTGTCGTCAAGGGCCTTCTCGAACAGCTCCAGGCCGAGGTCGACCTCCTCCTTGGACACCGAGAGCGCCGGCATGAAGCGGAGCGTCTCGTAGATGCTCGTGGTCATCAGCATCAGGCCGTGGTCCATGCACGCCGCCGACACCTTGCTGGCAGACCCCTTCGGCGCCGCCTTGGGGTCGAACTCGAGGCCAATCATCAAGCCCAGGCCGCGAATGTCCTGCAAGCAAACAAAACCCGGTCAATATATGACCACAGAGAAACTTCTTCCAGGACTCGCGCCACTTACCATGATCGGGTACTTGCCCGACGCCTTCAGCTTCTCGAGGCCGGTACGAATCTGCAATCAAACCAAGCGGACTTGTGAGCATAACGATCGATGGCGATGCAAATTCCCAGAGGAGCTGAGTGCTTTTGCGTACCTGCGCGCCGCGAGCGCGAGTGTTCTCGAGCAGCTTCTCCTCCTGGATCACCTCCTGTTGTTACACCATGCGCAAAGTTGCCTTCAGAAAGCTATAATCTCCATGTCAAGCCCGATACGTCACAGTAATCTTACCTGCGTCGCCAGCGCAGCAGCGCACGCCACAGCGTTGCCGGCGTACGTGCCGCCCATCGACCCAGGGGGCTGCATGTCCGTAAGCTCCTTACGGCTGGCAATGCCACTCAGCGGGAAGCCGTCAGCGATGCCCTTGGCCATCACCAGGATGTCCGGGACGACGTCAAAGTGGCCGTCGATCGCGAAGTAGTCGCCCGTGCGGCCAAAGCCGCACTGCACCTCATCCGCAATCAGAAGGATGTCGTTCTCCGAGCAGATCTCGCGAAGACCCTTCATGAAGCTCTTCGGGGGCACGACGTATCCACCTTCGCCCTGTACGCGCAGACACGAGGCGATGAGTCAACAGGCGGTAGATCGACCCGCGACAGATCCAGAGGAGACACGAACCATGACGGGCTCGATGAGGATCGCGGCAGTGTCCTGCGGGGCCGACTGCTGCTTGAGGCACAGGCGAAGCTGCTCGAGGCACCACTCCGCGTTCTTCTCTGTACTCATACAAGGCGTTGTTAGAACCACTTGGTGCCAATGACTGCAAGAAGGTGCCGCCCGTACCTTCGTCGTGGATGGGGCCGTGGATGTGGTACGGGTACGGCACGAAGCTCACGCCGCTCATAAGCGGGCCGAAGCCAGCGCTGTACACCGTCTTGCTCGAAGTCAGGCTCATGGTGCCGACCGTACGGCCGTGGTAACCGCCCTGAACGGAGAGCAGTCGGATCGGGTTAGCTTCACTGTGCAGAGCCGAAGAGCACGGGAAGGTACCAGTAGTGGCATACCTGGAAGGCAATGACCCTGCCCTTGCCAGTCGAGTGGCGCGCGAGCTTAACGGCGTTCTCCACCGCTTCGGACCCCCTGTAGAGCAACAAGAGCTCGTTGTTAGCACTTACAGCGCGACGATCATAGGCACGCCGCGACTCACGAGGTGGCGAAGAAGAGTGAGTCGAGCCCCTGGGGCATCAGCGGGATAAGCTTGTCCGTCAGGTCCAGCATGGGCTGGTGGTACCCGATGTTCACCTGCATTTTCACGCGCATGGTCGTCAGAGACGGGTCCAACGAGCAGGGCGCGCGTGTACCGATACGAGGCATACCTGCGCGTGCACGAGAGTCGCCGCCTGCTTCTGCACGGCCTGGACGACGCGCGGGTGCGAGTGACCGACGCTCGTGACGGCGATGCCGCTCGTGAAGTCCAGCAGCTTGCGCTGGTCGGCCGTCCAGACCCAGCTGCCTTGCGCCTTCTGCATGACCATCTCCGACATGCGGCCGATGCCGCGCGCGAGGTGCTGCTTGCCCATGGTGCGAGGGTGGGACGGTGGGTCTTCGTCGACGGGAGGCGGCTGGCGGCGGGTGTGCGCGAGGCGGCGAGTTGAGCTGTGTCTGGCCGGCGGAAGGATCGATCGACGCGCAGCCTCTGCGTCGGTCCCCTTGCGGTGTTGAACTTTGTAAAAAGTATAAAGCGTAATTACGAATCATGTCTCTTTTTTTTTACCAGATCCAAGCGTGCATAGACGGGATGCTGTGTGCGAGCGTACACACAATTTGCGCCATGTCAAGTCATGTATAAGTTCGTAACAGGTAGCACTTCATGATTCCTACATACAAAAACTTATGTTGAGATCGCATTCAACACGTACAAATATCACTTCATACAGGTCCATTGCAACGTCACCCCCTGCGTCACTCCGACCAGGGTTGCTGAGAGCGTACGGGAGGTACAGTGCGCACGAGGCATGAATGGTGCATGACACACCATTGGGCCATTGGTGCCGCCGCTGTAGGTCGTGCATGGAGGCTGTGCAAACATGTGCAGGCTGCACGCTGACCACACGCTTGTACTGCCTGCGTCAGTGTGGGTGCAATCTGGGAGCGTACGCAGCGATCGTTGCCACTTTCCAATTTGCTCCGTAGGCAACACGTCGTCACGAGCAAGTCGGCTCAAGCCATTGGCGAGTCAGTACTGTAGCCAGCCAGCCAGCCAGCGCGTGTGCGCTTGCAACGCTGCAGTTGCTGCTTGGCCACCGGCAGCATGTGCTCTGCCTCTCTTCAAGTAAGTTCTGCATGCACCACCAAGACGCCTTTGCGACCTACGGAAGTCCATATTGCATGGCACGCTGTGTATGGTTGTTGCTGGGAATACTTCGTTATTCATACAGGTGAAGTCGCCTAGCGTGTGCGTCGTGCGCCACTACAGTACGCGAGCGTGGGTCCGTAGTCCCGATCGCCGTCTACTACTAATGTGGCCATCACCCGCGAGTCGCCAGCGGCAGGTCTTTATTGCCGAGCTCCCCAAATAGAGCCACGACCTAAATGCGAAGGGTCCGGCAGCCCACAGGTAAACGACATGTCAGTCCTCTCGCCAACGCCTTCTTTCTCCTTCTGCGGCAAATCGGCACCGCATGAAAGCCGCACGCACCTCCTGGAGGTACTGCTCCTGCTCGCGCAGGAGTTCGGGCAGTACCGACTTGCTGTACTCACTAGGCTCCTTGCGGCGCCGGTTCTCGAGCAGCGCCGTCGAGATGCGCTGGCTGTTGATCTCGATGCTTTCGAGCAGGTCCTGCGCGCGCAGCAGCTCGCCCGGCAGCGCCATCTCGCGCATGGTGAGCTCCTCCAGCATGCGCTTGCTGGCCGCCACCAGCGTCGCCGTCGACGGCACCTCGTCCTCGTCCTCCATACTGGTTGCCTGCTTCCGTGCTCGCCGCGTGCTTCCGAGAAATGCGCGCTCGCCATGCGGCGGCCGCTTCTTGCGACAGTTAGCAAGCCAACCTCGCACCAGCACGCACCTCGCGCGTCCCCAAGATAAAGGGAGTATTCCCCTATTTGTTTTCGGGACGCATCGACTGTCCCGAATTGAAAAAGTCTTAAAACAGGGACAGATCGTAGAAAGATTCGGGACGCCATCTTTCCAAGTCAAAGAAGGGGGAAAGCCGGCGACCCCGCATAGTGAAGCGAAGCGAAGGGAAAGTGCGCCGCGCACTTGGGGATCGCGACCATGTCGGCCGACCTGTTCGCGGACTGGAAGAAGGAGGAGGCGGAGGAGAGCTTCCGCGCGAGTAACGGCACCGATAAGAGCTTCGGCGGGGGCTTCGGGTCGTCGCCCGCGTTCGGCGGCAGCTTTGGCGGCGCCGGCGATCCGTACGGCGACACCAGCGGCGATGACTTCGACTTTGAGAGCGGGGATGACGCGCGCGGCGGCGGCGACAAGGAGGCCGAGCGGCCCATGTTCGAGCTACGCGAGCACGGGCTCAAGGTGTCGCGGCGCAAGGGGTTCACACTCAACTCGATGGGCGTCGGGAACGGCGTCATGGCGCTCGGGTCGCAGGAAGGGCTCCTCCTGCGGTGCTCGGTCGACGCGACGGACAGCGCGGGCGCCATCGAGGAGATCATGATCGAGCCGCGCGTGGCCATGGCCGCCGTCTTCATGGATCCCACGGGCGCGCACGTGCTCGTGTCCATGGAGAACGGGGCCAACTTCTACCTGCACGCGGGCACGTCGCGCCCCAGGAAGCTTATGAAGGCGCAGGGCGTCAAGATCACCAGTGTCGCGTGGGACCGCCAGCGCGGCACGCCCGAGAGCTCGGAGGTCGTCCTCATCGGCACGGACGCGGGGTCTGTCTTTGCGGCCGAGTTCGCCGATGGCAAGGAGCGAGCGTTTCGCAAGGTGTACCAAATCTCGAACCAGGGCGCGATCGCCGGCGTCCAGTTCGAGCACTGGCAGCTCCCGTCGGGCGAGCCCCGGAGCTATGTCATGCTGACAACGTCGGGCGCGGGGAAGCGGCCCACGCGCCTGTTCCAGTTCATTGGTAGTGGTCAAGGCGGCTTTGAAGCCCTCTTTGCGCAGTACACGTCACCCGACAAGCTACGGTTCCAGGAGCTACCCGGCGAGATTGCCACGGCGCAACTTCGCTTCTTTGCGCGACAAGAGCGTGAGCGCGCAAAGTACTTCGGCGTGCTCACTGGCGACGGAGTATACCACGGCGAGTTTGTCTTCGGGCTATCAAGCACTATGGAGAATGTGACCACTGGCACAGGCCTGATCCCATATCCCGGCAAGCCTGCAGGCGGAGACGGGCACTCCTCGCGATGGACACCGCCGGTTTCGTTCGCGGTCACGCAGTACCACGTCATTCTGCTGTTTCCGCGGTCGCTTCAGGTTATTTCGAAGCTGAATGGCGTTCTCGTGCTGGATGAAGCGTTGGACTCACGCGTCGGAACGGCCCGCGGTGTTGCTGTCGACGACACGTTCAACAACGTCTGGGTGTATTCGAGCCGCCGCATTCTTGAAGTGGTGGTAGCCGATGAAGACCGGAACGTCTGGAAGCTGCTCTTGCAGAAAGCGGTGCTTGGCTCGGGCGATGAACGCGACTTTGATCAAGCGCTTGCGGTGTGTCGCAATGCTCGTGAGCGCCAGCAGGTGTTCACAGCGCAAGCCGACAAGTTGTTTGAGCGCGGCGAGCATGATCGCGCTGCTGTCATCTATGCCAAGACGAGTCGATCGTTCGAAGAAGTCGCGCTGCAGTTCCTGGAAGTTGCAGGCCGCGACTCGTTGCTTCTGTTCTTGATGCAAAAGCTCAAGAGCCTCAGCGGCGACGACAAGACACAGCAGACGGTTCTGTGCTCATGGATTGTCGAGCTGTTTTTGGACAAGTTCAATGCGCTCAAGGGAAGCGCGCAAGACGTGGACGCGCATGCGAACCTCCTGTTCGAGTTTAAGCAGTTTCTCCAGGACCAGAAGGCACATCTTGATCCAGCGACGACGTTCCAACTGATTTCGAGCCACGGCCGTCCTGATGAACTCGTGTTCTATGCGACTCTAATTGAGGACTATGAGAAGGTCGTCACGTACCACGTCCACCGTGGCGACTACGGCGCGGCCATCGAGCTGCTGCGATCAGTGCCGACTGCCAAGGTCGAAGAGCTATGGTACAAATACTCCCCCGAGCTCATCGTGCACAAGCCAAAGGAGGTGTACGAGGCGTGGCGCGAGGCTGAGACATTAAACCCTACGCGCCTCATCCCGTCGATTGTGCGCCATGTGCACCAAAAGACCTCGTCCGGCGGAAATGGTAGCGGCGCGAGTGGCAAGGCGGCAACCTCTTCAACGAACACCACGACTTCTACGACGAGCCGATCGGTGCTGGAACTCGCCATCCGCTTTCTCAAGTTTGCGATCAAGCAGGGCAACCGCGACCCGACGATCCACAACTACATCCTGTATCTACTTGCCAAGCACCCGGACGAGCGTCTGCTGATCAACTTTATGCGCAAGACGCACAACGGCAAACATTTGTTCGACGTGGCGTTCGCGCTTCGACTGTGCACGCAGAACGAGAAGAACCGCGCGTGTATTTACATTTACTCGGCCATGGGGTTGTACCAGGATGCGGTGGAGAAGGCACTGCAGGTGGACGTGAAGATCGCCAAAGAGATGGCCAACATGCCGTCGGACGACGAGACGCGCAAGAAGCTGTGGACGCTGATCGCCAAGCACACGATCGACGCCGGTGGCGAGATCAAAGAGGCCATGGGCATTCTGAAAGAGAGCGGCGGGCTGCTCAAGATTGAGGACATCCTGCCCTTCTTCCCGGACTTTGTGCTCATCAACGACTTCAAGAAGGAGATTTGCGAGTCGCTCGAGGTGTACAACGACCGCATCGAGCAGCTCAAGGACGAGATGCAAGACTACACCCAATCTGCGGAGCTAATCCGCGCCGACATGCAGCGGCTGCGCAAGCGATGCGCGATCGTGTCGGGCAACCAGCGGTGTGAGCTCACGGGCCAGAATCTGCTCGGCAAGGAGTTCTATCTGTTCCCGTGCTCGCACGCGTTTCACGCGACTGCACTGCGAGTTGAGATGCAAAAGCACCTCAACAGTTTCCAGCGCCAGACAGTCAAGCAGCTCGTGCAGAAGCTCCAGGAGCTGTCGACGGAGCTGCCGGCGAGCGGCAACTTTTTCCAGCGACCGTTGTCGGCGTTCCCTTTCCTGAATCTTACTTCGGGCGATAAGGAGAATGCGGCGGCGAACGGTGACGCGGCGACCTCTTCGTCGGCAGCGGCCAAGGCGGCCAAGCAGTCGCTCGCGCAGGAGCGCGAGATGGTTCAGCAGAAGCTGGACGAGATCATCGCCTCGGAGTGCTTGTTCTGCGGTGACGTGATGATCAAGTCGATCCATCTGCCGTTCATCACGCCGGACGACGAGCAGCAGGAGGGCAGCGAATGGGCGATTTGAGCGAGCCACCGAGTGCGAGGCAGGGAGCGACGCACGAGGTAAAGTGCTGAGCGTGTTGGGATGGGTGTAAGGCGGAAATGCGAAGCGTGTGGATTGGGTTGAAAACTCAGGAGACGAACTCGCGTGGGGCTGACGAAGTCAACTGGCACAAGCAACCAGCGTGTCGTGCGGTCGGTGCTGATGGTGTTAACAAGTCCCAGGCTGCTGGGCATCGCTATTTCCATCACGCTATTGCTGGACGCAGCGTGTTGTGGGGGTGACTTGGGCGATTCCTTCATCGCGAGGGGCTGGCGACTGAGCTCGTTCCCGTGTGCAGAAGTGAGGCGGGCCGTGTCGCCCATGAGCATCCGAAGAGTTGTCGGCAGTGGCGTCGCTGCGATCGACAGCGACAGCAGGTGCGCACATGCTGTCGTGGTGCGTCAGCCGTTGCAGTGACGCAATCGACGCCTCACCACCATGTTTGGACAAGCAGCGGGCCTGCTCCGGCAACAACGCCACTGGCGTCGACAACATCATCGCGACCTTCAGACGATGTGCGGAAGCGCATGGGTACGTGTGTTCCACAGTCGTTGCCACCATGATGCGCAGTCGACCTCAAGCGACTCACTGCTGTCCCAGACGACATCTTTGCCGAGATGGAGCAGCAGGGGCACAGCGGCCGCTTCCGCCTGCCGCCCAAGTTCGCGCACTTCTACAAGTCCGGTACGTCGTTCCGCGGTTCTTCGCGCCGCATCCTAGCGTTGATGCGTGCGTGACGAGTGTTGCTTGGCGATGCGACCGCACGCAGACGTCATGTTCCTGTTTGTTCGCTCGGTCGTGGGGTACGCGGTGGCGTTCGTCAAGGGACTCGCGCTCGAGAAGGAGCTGCGCCATGCGACGCGCCACCGTGAGCTTTGCGTCGACCAGGACACAAGCTCCCTGTTTCCCTCTCCGCCGAGCGCCGACGCGGTCGAGGACTGCCGCCAGCGACTCGCCGCCAACGTGGAGCTGCGCGCGCGCTGCGCCCTCGAGATGGCGGCGGCCTACTCGCGGCTGGTGCTCCACTGCAGCAACTTTGAGAAGCACAAGGAGGACGAGCGCTTCTTCGAGTGCGTCTACCTCTTCTCGTGTTCCGTCGCCAAGCTCAGCGTCTCCATCGTGCCCGCGCACTGGCGGCAGATCGAGGAGGAGCTCAGCTTCCTCTTCCGCGGGGCGCAGTTCAGCAGCACGGTCAAGTCCCACGCACGCGCGGGGCACGCGACTGTGAGCTCTCCGACGGCTTCTCCGCCCAGCCACAGCGCGACCAACGGAAGTAATAGCGTCGGACTGGATGGCAGACTACCGACCAGCGGATGGGCCGCTCTCGGAGTCGGAAGAAGCAGCGGAGGCGGCGGAAGTAGCTCCGCGGACGCCGGCAATCCCAGCGCCACGGAGGCTCCGTCGCTGGCTAGCACGGCAGCTACGAATAACACGACGCTAGCCAGGATCCAGAGCTTGTCCCCGACGTCGACAGGAACGTCCCCGACGCGACCGGACGGTGTCAACGCCGGCAGTGGCGCCAGGGGCAGCGCGTCGAGCCTGGTGGACGTCTTCGAGCTGCCCAAGTCGCGCGTCTCGAGCTTCCCCGAGTCGGTGCCCGTCAAGAAGATCGTGTCGGAGCTGGAGGCGACCAAGTCTCGCGCGGCGCGCAACATGGGGATCGCGCAGGCCATCCGCGACCAGATCGCGGCCCAGCGCGCGGACGAGCAGCGCCGCCGCATCGATGCTTGTTCGTTAACGTTGGCACGCTACGTGGTGGACAGACAGCACGACGGGGGGACTAACTCGGTCTCGTGCGGGCGACAGTGGTGAGTCCGCGGCAGCTAGGGCGCGTCGACGGGCACCTCCCGATGCTCTCAACGCCGACACCGACGTCAGCGACGTCCTGTTCGCCTTCGGTGACTCGCCGCGCGCTCCTGAGTCCGCGCATCTCGATGAAGACGACCTTCGTGACGCGCTCGCCCGCGCTGACCCACTTGCTGCCCACGACGGAGGTAAGGCGGGTCGTTCGGACTCACAGTGGCTTGATTGTCGCCCCGCCGCTCACTTGGATGCACTTGTCGATGGAGCAGGAGCGCGTCCGGGCTGCTTTGGAGTGCGCACCTCTCCACGTCGCTCGCTCATGCGCGTTGAAGCGGATCAGACTCATTATGTGACGTGACGCGCTCGCTGTGCATGCATGCGTCTGGCGCAGGGGATACGAGCGCGAGCTGCAGGAGCGGCGCCAGGAGCTCCGCTCCGCTCGGCGGCCGCCGCCGCCGTCCATCGACGCGCGCAGGTCTTCGCGAGAGTCTGTAGCTGGAGGAAGGCGCCATCACCGCACGCCGCAGCAGTCGCGGTCGCATTCGGCGTGACGCTCGTCTCGACAGGCTGTCGCTCGCACCCACCGCCATCACCCCAACTCACCGTCAACACGCAATTCATCCGCTCTCAATTAGAAACACTTCCCACAGACTTCACTTCCAGCTCGACCCAGTGGACGTCCGCCGCTGGGCGCTGCCGCTGAGGGAAGACGACGACCGAACGCTAGCGCTGGCCGCCGCAGTCGCCCGCGCACCCGACGAGAGAGACGACCGGCGCGGCTCTCCTCGACTCGCGATGCCTGAAGTGGTCGCGCTCCTCGATGGGCCAGTCGACGACGACACGCTGCTGCTTGAGGTCGGTGCGCCTCCTGTCGACGACATGGCCCTCCGCAGCGGCGAAGAGCGCGTCGGTGTGCTGCTCACGGACGAGAAGGACGACGCCATGCCGCGCGACTTTGGGATGCGGCTGCCTGACCCCGGCGCCTGCGGGATGGACGACGATGACGCCGACGTCGGGAAGAGCGGTCGGCGCGTGGGCGGCAGCGAAGTCGGCGCCTCTGGGACTCGTCTGCCCGAGGACAGCGGCGGCTGGGCTGACGCTCGCGAGGGCAGGCTGTTGAGCGACTTGCGGCGGGCCTCACGCTCCAGCATAGTCTCTCCGCGCGGATTGAACGCCTTCCGGCGCGCGTCCGCGTCTCCCGCAAGGGCGCTGCTGGTCCTCGTGTCTAGCGACTGCCTCCTCGCGTTCGCCTCGCGCTCCATGAGCGCCGAGCGCTCGGACCGAATAGCTGTGAGGGACTTGCGGCGGTTCTCACGGTCAGTCGATCTTGGAGGCGACGGAGCGGGGGCTGCTGCTGAGGCCGTGGCGGCTGGTGCTGGCCCATTCGCCTTTGACGAGGGAGAAGGAGACGCAGCGGAGCCTCCGCGGCCGCCGATCAAGCGCGAGAAGGACGACGCCAGGCTGCGTCGGGTCAACCCGCCGCCGCGCGCGTTGGGCCGCGTGGTCGCTGACGAGGCCGTCGACACGGAGCTCTGCGTTGACCTGACGGAGCCGGTCGGGCTCGGAGGGCGCAGCGGGATGTCGAGCGACGCGGGAGGCGATCCGGACGCGTTCGACTGCGGGCTCGAGGCGCGCGACGCCTGCGGCGGGGCGGCGTGCTCGCTGCCGCCCAGGAGCCAGAGCTGGCGCTGGAGCGACCGCTTGTTCTTGGCCGTGGCCTTGAGCTCGCTCGCCGTTTGCTCGCACTGTTGCTTGGACTCGGCCAGCCTCCGCTCGAGCGTCGAGATCTTCTTGGCGAGCGCCTGGTTCTCGTCCTTGAGCTTGAAGAGCTCGCCGGACTCAACGCTCTGGCGCACGGCGCCCATCTGCACCTGGCTCACGCGCGCGCCGAAGCTGAGCGAGCACTTGGACTCGTCCACGTCGTCGGCGTCCGGACTGAGCTGCAGCATGAGCAGCGTCTTGGCCTGGCCCGCCAGCATGTCGCGCAGCATGAAGGTGAGCTTGGAGTTGCGGAAGGGCACGTGCTTGGCCTGGTGCTGCAGCGCGTAGACGACGTCACCCAGCGCCGACAGCGACTTGTTGATGTGCTGCGTCTCCTTGAGCCGGTCGCCCTCGACCTTGCTGCGCGAGATGCGCTCCGAGCCGGCGAGATCCACGAGGCACAGCGTGCTCCTGCGCAGCTCCTTTGTCTCGCGGTGCTGGCTCTCGAGGTGCAGGAAGACCATGGCGTGCGACCGACTGCTCTCCACGTTCATGCTCGTGGACGCAATGTTGCGGTTGGCGTTGCCCTCGGCGAGCGCGGCGCGCACCTGCGGCCAGAGCGTCACGCTGCGCGCCACGATCTCGCTCTCGCTCTTGACCGCCGGCTGCTGGCGCCTGCCCGCGCTCGAGGGGGAGCTGCTGCTGCCGCCGCCGCCACCGTCGCTGCCGCTCTCGTCGCCCAGCAGGTCGAGCACCTGGTCGTTGTAGATCTCCACCATGCTGACGGTCAGCGCGTCCTGGTACGTCAGCTTGCGCGCCTCGACGAGCGAGAAGACCTGCCCGAGCGCCCGCGGGATCACGCCGGCCGCGGGGCTGCCCGGGTCGTCGCTGTTGCCCATCATGGTGAACGTCTTGCCCGAGCCCGTCTGCCCGTACGCGAGGATGCACGCGTTGAAGCCGTCCGCGAACGACCCGACCAGCGGCGCCACCTGCGAGTACACGTCGGCCTGCGCGCTCTCGGGCCCGAAGACCTGGTCGAACACGAACTCCTTGCCCGTCTTCTCCACCAGCACGCTGCCCCGCCGAGGGCGCAGCAGCGCCGGCGCGCCGGCGCTCGCGGGCGGCCGGAGGCGGCAGAAGACGCGGATGCGGCCCGAGAGCTCGTACAACTTCTCCGCGACGAGCTGCCGCTCCGCCTTCTCGGCCAGGTACGCCTCCTGCAGCGCCCTCTCCCGCCCCCGCACGCTGCCGGCCATCGCCGACGCGGCGTCGCGCGCCGTCTGGGCCATCGCGGCCTGCGCGCTCGCCACCTGCGTCCGGAGCGCGCGCAGGTCGTCCTGGAAGGCGTGCAGCTGGCCCTGCGCCGCCAGCGCCACGCGCCGCATGCGCGCGGCGTCCGCGGCGGCCAGCAGCGCCTGCTCGCGCAGCAGCTCGTTCTGCAGGCACAGCTGCTCGTAGTCAAGCTCGCCGCGCTCGAGCTCGCGCACGCGCACGCGCAGCGCCGAGTTCTCGTCCGTGAGGCTCGACTGCAGCGCGCGCGCGGCCGCGAGCTTGGAGCCGAGCCGCTTGATCTCGTACTCGAGCTCGAGCACGCGCGCCTGGAAGGCCGCGGGCGGGTCCTGCGCGCCGTCGGCGTCGTCACCAGCGGCGGTTGCGGCGGCGGGCGAGCGCCCGAGCGCGCGGCGCCGCTTCTTGCGCTCGGCGTCGCGCTCGGCGTCGCGCACGAGCCGCGCGATCTCGTCCACGAGCGCGCGCGGCGGCACCTCGTCGTACTGCGGCACGTGCACGGCCATGGCCTCGAACTCGCGCTGCGAGAGCACCAGGTTGACGCTCTCGTCGCGCCCGCCGCCCGCCTTGAGCGGCACCTGGACCACGTCGCGCCCGAATAGGATGCTCGGGCTCTCGCGCGCCGGCCGCCGGTCCGCGTCGTCCTCGAGCGAGCTCACCGTCGGCGTCGACTGGACCGACGACTGCGACGCGCGCTCGGCGGCGTTGTCGTTGTCGTTGTCGTTGTCGTACACGTCCTCGTCCTCCTCCTCCTCGCAGTCGCCTTCGTCCTTGTAGGGGTACGGGTAGTAGTCGCCGTCCCCCTCCTCCTCCTCCTCCTCCCGCTCCAAGTCGTCCGAGAGCGCCGACAGCCGCTGCCGGTACGCGTCCGCGAGCTGGTTGGCGCCGGCCTCGAGCGCCCGCCGGCCGAGCGACGGCCGCCGAGGACGCGGATCCCCACCCGCGATGGCGCCCGTGGTCATGGGGGCCCGCTTGCTCCCGCTCCCGTGTTTCTTCTTGTCCGCGGGGACTGCTGGCTTCTCTGCCGGCCCTGAGGACTCCTCAGTGAGGAGAGAAGGAAGGATGCGACTACGGGAAGCTACCTACTGTAGCTTAGCTTAGCTATCGCCGCCGGCTTCGGCTTCGACTTCTGGGACTCTTCTCCGCATCCGCCGCGGTCACTTGCGCCGACTATGGGGCCGACATTTGCGCGCGTGTTCCCGCCGTGGAGGTGGATACGCGCTGGCGATTGGCTGAAAAAGCGCGGGTAAAGAAGTCACGCAGACCCAGAGTTTGCAGACTGGACGTTACGACGCGGCGACTTGGGTGCACCACCGCCATGACTTGGCTCCACTATGCGATCCAAGGGGCGACGTGGTGGCCACTCGTTTCGGACAATGGCCAATGCATCTGAGGTATCATACAGTGTAACCCAATGGTTACAGTAGCTCCGAGCGCACCAGCGATCAGCTGCACTCACTCTCCGTTCGAGTTGGTTTAACTGCTTGTATTGCCTTGTCCTGTTAATCCCGAACCGGGGCCAACGACGCGCCTGCGGACCACCGGCTCCCGTAAGAGAGTCAGCAGCGCGAGCGCGTCGAGGCCCGCGATCCTTTTGCTGCACGCCGCCTCGCTGCTAGAGCGGGCTGCGGTGCTCGGTGCGGTTCAGACGAACGCCACGCCGGCTGCGATGGGGCGACCCCACTACGAGTCCAGCTTAGGCCTTGACCGAGGAGGCCTTGCGGCTGCTGCGGCGCTTGGCCACCTCGCTGGCACGACGTTCCTTCTGCTCCTTAACGCGCTGCAGTGCCATAAGGCGTATAAGGAGCAGGGGACAGTCCCAATCGTCATAGCCACTCGTCAGTACGATCGCCGCAAAGGCAGGAGGAGATACGGACGGATAAGCAAAGGAGTGCAAGGGACGAACCTGAGCGTGGAGGCGGCTGTACTCGGCGGCCTCGCGCGTGACCTTCTCGCGCTGGTTGACCTTCTTGAGGGCAATCTGGCGCTTGTGGTGCAGCGTGCGCGGGGTGACGAGGCGCTGGATCTTGGGCGCCTTGTCGTTCTTCTTGCCCGTCTTGGACTCGAACTTGCGGCGGATGACGTACTTGCGCACGTCGTCCTCCTTGGTCAGGTTGAACAGCTTGCGGATGTTCGAGGCGCGCTTGGGGCCGAGGCGACGCGGGATCTGCACGTCCGTCAGGCCGGGCACGTCGCTGTCGCCCTGCTTGACGACCACGAGGTTGAGCACCGAGAGGTCCGGGCCGACGATGCAGCCGCGCACCGACTTGCGCTTGCGCTCGCCCTTGCGGCGAGGGCGGTAGCACGACTTTCCCTTGGACAGGAGCAGGCGCGCGCGGCCGTTCGAGAGCACGCCCTGCTTCATCGGGAAGCCCTGCTTGTCGTTACCGCCCGACACGCGGAACACGAAGCCCTTGAACTCATCGCCGAGCACCTCGCCGTCCACCTCCTGGCTGATGCGCTTGTCGTAGAACGCGCGCAGCTTGTGCTCGTCGTCGACCTCGAGCACCTTCTGGGCCCCCGTCGAGGGGTTCGCAATGTTGAGCTTCATGGTTCTGTGGTGGCGGCAGTCGGTCGGACACAAACGACCAAATGATCGTCAGTCGGCGGGTCTAGAGGAGGGGCGAGGGGTGTAGACTAGCGTTGAAGCTGCTGCTGCTGCTGCTGCTGCTGCTGCTGCTTTGCCAAGGGCAAGAGCGCACGCAGCGTAGACCGCGCGCTCTCAGACACACATACAGAGCGAGCACTCACCTCAGACAACAAGGGCAATAATGTGGCGACCGCGAGCCGTCCGTCCTTCGCGCGCGGAGCTCCTGGCGGTCACCAATCGCGCCAACCAGCAGCCCTCACCCAACCAATTATCGCTTCGAGGTTCCCAACAAGCAGCCGATACCCGCAACTGGAGATTTGTAAGGAGACGATCTGCGCACTTTGGGTAGGTTCGCACCCGTTGTCAGGTTACGTTTTGTAAACGCCGAAACCATAACAGGGATGCACTAGACCTGCAGTGATGGTACGTACCGGTATTTATACCAGTCATCGCGCTCGATGACTGCGTTGCACCCAGCAACAAGCAAGACAGACAGACACACGGATCCAAGGGATCACCGGTAGGCGCAGTCGACGAGCGCAATGGGGAACCAGACGAGCTCGCCCGCCGCGGCGGCGGACGCACGGAAGGCGCCGGAGGGCTGTCCAATCAAGCACAAGTCCTCCGCGCCGGCGTCCGAGGGCGGCTGCCCGGTGCAGCACGACAAGGCGCTGCAGGGCGGCTGCCCGGTGGTGAAGGACGGGGACAAGCCCGAGGTGTACAACGTGTATGGCGAGCGCATCGACCCGACCAACATGATGCCGTACAACCCGAACCAGGACCCGAACGCGGCGCAGCGCTTCCCGCTGCCGCAGGAGCGCGTGCAGTCGACGATCCCCAAGGGCGGCACCGAGGGCACGTGGCTGTACCCGTCGGAGCAGATGTTCTTCAACGCGCTCAAGCGCAAGGGCAAGGGCGACGACGTGCACGAGGGCGACGTGTCCACCATCGTGTCCATCCACAACAACATGAACGAGCGCGCCTGGGCGCAGGTCGAGCACTACGAGAAGACCTGCCACCCCGAGTACGTTGCGCCGTCGCTCTCGCTGTGCGGCCTCTGGGGTGAGCTCCTGGTACTACTGAACGTGTGCTGACGCATTTATTATGCACCCGCCCGCCTGTTGCCGCGCGCCAGGTCGGACCCCAAGCTGCTCAAGTTCTGCGGTCGCCCCGACACGCTCACGCCCCTCGCGTGGGTCAAGAACATGCTCGGCCAGGGCAAGCCGTTCGACCGCCACGACTGGACGGTGCAGCGCAGCGACAAGACGCAGGTGCGCTACGTGATCGACTACTACTTCGACGACGACAAGGCGGCCGAGGACGAGGTGCCGGCGCTGCACTCGGCCTCGAGCGTCAAGTCCATCTCCATGTACGCGCGCCCGGCGATCGACTCGCTCGGCGACCTCGTCGACCGCGTCAAGTACCCGCTCAAGGAGCTTTTGGGCGGCCTGCAGGCGCCCGACGTGGGCGCGCGCGCCGCGCTCGTGGAGAAGGTGGAGGCCGACAAGGACGCGCCGACGCCGCTGACCCCGCAGGAGGTCGAGAGCACATTTTCCAAGATCAAGGCGTCGTGCCGCGACTGCCTCCAGGAGGTCAAGGCGTGCTCGGACGAGCTGGCGTGCGCGCAGGCCGCGACCGCGCTGCAGCTGTGCATGGGCAACGTCATCTGCCCGCCCGAGGCCGCCAAGTTCACCTCGGCGCTGGACTCGGGCGACGAGGCCGCGGTCGAGGCCGCCTTCACGGCCATGACCGGCCGCATCGACCAGTTCCAGGAGCGCAGCGCCGCCGCCATGCGCGAGCAGGCCGCTCGCGAGGCCGCCGCCGCCGCCAACAAGAGCTAGGAGCGCGTCGCTGTAGTAGACACCGGGCGAGGGGCCGACACGAGATAATCTAACGCTGCAGACGCGGTCGCTGGCCTCTTGGCCATAGTTACAACAGCGGCTCAATCGTCGTCGGGGCTCACGATCACGTCTCCGCGCCGGTCGACGTACTGGCTGCGCAGCCGCCCGACCCGCTGATCCTGGACCGCGAGCTCCACCAGGAGCGTCTCCGCTGCGATGGAAGGGCAAGCGGAGGCAGTGGTGAGCGGCGGGTGGCGCGCTCGGGGTATGTATACCTGGAGGGAGTACTGCAGTCAGCAGCAGCCGGCAGCGTGACGTACGCGGCTGCGAGCAGGAGGCGGCGAGCAGGCCCGGTTGCTTGCGCAGCAGCGCCCCGGCCGCGGCTCGCTGGGCTTCCCGCGCCCTGACGCGCTCGACGGCTGCGTAGTTGAGCAGGATGCGGTGCAGGTTGCCGTGCTTGTGCTCCAGGGCGTACTGGACGGCCGACTTGCCCGTGCGGTCGGCCACGAACGGGTCCGCGCCGCGGCCGAGCAGGAGCTTGGCGCAGTCCTCCAGGCCGAACCGGGCGCAGAACTGCAGCGGCGTCTCGCCAAACGCGTTCTACGTAGAGACGGCCAGGACTCGCGGTTAGACGCGCGTCGTGCGTCGAGCGAGACGGTTCGCTTCGTGTACCTGCGCGTTCACGACCGCTCCTCTCTCGACGAGCAGCCCCAAGATGTCCAGCACGCGCTGGGCCTTGAGCACGAGCTCGGCGGCGTCTTTGATCGACGCGCCTGCTGCCAGCGCTCCTCCTTGGGCGTCGGGCCAGCTCCGCCACATAAAGTGGAGCGCCGAGTCGCCGTTCCCCGTCGTGAGCGGTACGAACGCGCCGTGCTCGAGCAGGTAGACGACCATTTTGGCGTCCAGAAGCGAGCACGCCGCCATGAGCGGCGCGACGCCAAAGTCGCGGTCGAGCTGGACCGCGAAGGCGGGCGCGCGACTCACGCGCACAGGGACGTTCACGTCTGCGAACGCGTGCGACCGCAGCCACGCCACGGCCTCGCTGCACGGCATCGCCCGCCCAACCAACCACGACAAGACAAGGTGGGTGGGTGCTAGGTGATCGACGGGGAGCTGCGTCGTTCACACGCTGCACGAAGCGCACGTACCGGTGGCTGTCGGAGCTGACGAGCCGCCAGAACTGCTCGAGCGCTCGGTGGTCCCTGACTGGGAGCAGGCGGACCTGCCGCTCGGCCTCGTCGCGGGCCACGAGCTGCTGCTCGCGCTCCAGCACGCGCGTCATAGCCTCGATGTGGTAGTCGAGCTTGGTGAACGACGCGCGCTGCCGCAAGCTCGCCATCGCCTCGGCGCTGGGCGGCGACTGGCGCGTCTGCTGCTGCTGCTGCTGCTGCTGCTCGCGCGTCTTGCTGTCGAGCAGCAGCTTCTTGGCCGCTAGGAACGCCTCGCGCTCCTTCTCGAGCCGCAGCTGCGTGCCGGCGACCGGGTACCGGTCTTTCATGTAGCGCACGTGGTACTTGCCGGCCACGTGGAGCGGCGCGAGCTCGCACGGCGACTGCGAGCGCGCGATGCGCTGCAGCGCTTCGGTGTCCAGCCGGTCAACGTCCGAGTACGTCCCTGGGAGCTGCGCAGGAAGTCGGGCCGTGGCGCGTGAGCACAAGTACAAGCAGCAGAGATGGCGCAGGGTATCGCGGCAGTGCATCAAGCCTACGCTTGGCTGCTTGGCCTCGCTGGCGCCTGCCTTTGCCGCCGCCTTCTCCCGCCGGGTACTGACGTCCCGCTCTCCGATCTCGCGCCGGTCCGCCGCCCATTCCTGCACGCGGCGCTCCTGCGAGCGCGGACCGTTCCGTCCGCACGTCGGCGCAGATCAGTGACATTATCGGCGTTCCGCGGACAGCGCAGCAGCTTGCCGCCCTCACTGTCTCGAGGCGCTGGCGCTGGCGGAGGCTCTCGCGGTGCCGGCGCAGGTAGTCGACGCGCCGCACTTCCTGCTCCTCCTCGTCGTCGTCATCCTGTCGCCGCAGCATCAAAGCGATCGCTTCGGCCGGGATGCAGGCGCTTTGGCTGGGCGAGGCGCGTCCAAAGATAGACGCGACTGATTGTGATTGGTGAGAAGAACAGTGTTTTGTTGAACATACAGTTCGACTAATACTACTAATGCGGTGCCTATTACTGTATCAGATTGACTCGTAGAAACTTCAAGTTCTTCCTGGAAAGCATGCGGTTTGGCAAAGAGCTCTTCGATGACGTACTGGCTCTGCTCGAATAGAAGGCGGCCTGGCTGCTTGATACTGGGGGCAACTCACTTTGCCGGCTGGCAAATTTTAGAAGAAGGCTCGCCCTCCCCCCGCGACGAATCACGGGCACTGCGTATCAGAGCCGAGGGAGCAGCACGGACGGACGGACGGACGGACGGACGCCGCCCTCGCCACGCTACTCTGGTGCCGTATTGCGGCTTGTGAGGGAGCGAGAGATAGCGAGAAGGCGCGCACACTGCTCGGCGGGAAGGAGGAAGCCGCCGCAGCGACAGGGAGACGCATGCGGGCGACCAAGGCGGTGGCCCCGGAAGCGACGGACCTGTTCCGCGACCCGAAGCGCATGGCGGCGCTGCTGGTGCGCGCGTTCTCGTCGACCGGCGCGATGGCGGGTGGGGCCGAACGCGTCGTTGTGAAGCGTCGGGAAGAGGAGGAAGGGGACGGCGAGGAGGAGGAGGGAGAAGATGACGACGGCGACGACACGATGGCGGACCCGGACGAGCAGGCGGCGAGCAGCATTGTCATGTGGTCGTCCGCTACCGGAGGGGACGAGGAGGAGGAGGACAACACGGAGCAGGTCGAGGAGGAGCTCGAGCAGCAGGAGGAGCAGGAGCTGGACGCGGACGAGCGCCCGCTGGACGAGGAGGAGCTGGAGGCGGCGGCCTCGGCGCTGCTGGCCGCGACGCGCATCGTGGACGAGCTGCGGCTGCGGGTCGTGCTCAAGGCGGGGCACCAGATGGAGCGGCAGCAGTCGACCAAGGAGACCCCGCGCCGACGGGTCAGCAGCGGGGACATGCGTCGCGCCGGAGTGCCGCGGCTGAGCGCGCTGGCGGTGGACAGCGACCAGTGCGCGCGCTGCAGCCGGTCGTTCAACCCGTTCCACCGTAGCAGGCACTGCACCACGTGCGGGTTCGCGTTCTGCCCCAAGTGCATCGCGAACCAGCAGGTGCTGCCTGCTCGCTTCGGGCACGGGAGCGACCCCGTGCGCGTGTGCGACCTGTGCACGGCCTGGTTCCAGAAGGCGCTCGACCGGTACTTCGACGCGATGGACCTGCTGAAGCTCCCTCCGCGCCACACGCAAGCGTCTCCGTCGCTGTCGTCGCCGCTATCGCACCAGCAGCAGCAGCAGCAGCAGCAGCAGCAGCAACAACAGTCGCACGAGCACGTGCCGGTACAGCCGCCGCAGGAGGTCTCACGGCGTAGTGGCTCTGGAGAGAACGAGTCTTTGGCGCATCGAGCGGCTGGCATGAGCTCATTCGCTGGCCCGCCCTCGGCCACGTCGTCCGTGCAAGAGCAGACGGTGCGGAGCGACCGGGCGTACACGAACGAAGACAGCAACAGCGAGCGCTCCCTCCTTCGTCGCAGCCAGCGCCGGATGCAGTCGGCATCGATCGTCAGCAAGTCGCCGAGCACCCGGCCGTGGTTCAGCGGGCACTTGCGTGCGATGCACGTCGGCGATCGACTGCCGCGAAAGCACAAGGCCTCAGGTGACGGGAGCGAGCTGGACGCTGACACCACCGGGAGCTATCGTGAGAGTCGTGGCGTGGTGAGCCGAACGCAGTCGATTGGAGGCCCAACCGCCTCTTCAAGCCCTCTCGTGCAGTCGACAGGCGACGACGCACATGGCCGCCAAGTCAAGGGATCGCTACCCGGTAGCACCTCTGACGACGACGAGCTGTCCAAGTCGCCGGTCCCCGTCTCAATCCCTAGTCCGGATCTGCTTTCGCTACCAGGGACACTGGAGAGCTGCTCTAAAGCGGACGAGTTGGGGACTCGGTCCCTTCAAGCGCCGACGCCTCGAAGGTCACGCTTCGGGCGCTCAGCTAGCTTCGATCTGACGGCGCTCCACCCTCCAAGCCAGTCGCCCACCGGCTCCATGCTCAATTCCCCATCGAAAGACATGAGCGGGCGCGCGAGCGAGCTGTCAACCGACAGCTCGCCTCTGGATATGATCACCGCCTCGAGCGACTCCAAGAGCTTTCTGCTCAAAAAGTGCTTCGACGACAGCGACATCGTGGACAACCGGATCGCCGACCTGTCTGGTAACGAGGGACTGCGAAGCGATGCCGACCTCCCAGCTGCGGTGCTGCGCTTCGCGGTCTACGAGATGGGCGCGAAGGAGAACGCTGGAGTGCGCCGCGCGTTAGGATTCGCGAAAGCCAATCCGGTGCTCGATCGCTACACGCTTGAGCTGGACTGTCGCCAGGGCATCGTCCGCGTCAAGTCGGTCTTCATGCATCGCTTCTGGTGGTTCCACTGCGACACCGTGCAGTCCTTCTCGGTCGGCTCGGCCGTGGGGATGGCGCGCATGGTGATCTTCAACGGAGGCCACGGAAACCAGACGCTGGAGCTCAAGTTCGCCAACAACGAGGAGCGGAAGCAGTTCCGAGAGACGATGAGCAGTTGCCGGTCGGCGAACGTCCAGGCGATAAAGAGGTACAAGCGCCGGCTCGACGGCCTGCCCGAAGGCCAAGACGGGGTCTCCAGTGACTCGCCGCCGCTACGCGGCAGCTTTCCGACGGACCCGGACGAGAACGGAGCGTTCGCTAGCGAAGGGGAGCCCCCCGAGTCCGTCGGACAGGACGCCGCTTGCACCGCGACGTCTCCGCGGCATGTGTCGGCCGACTTCCCCTATTTCCCGGGGGAGACGCTCGTCAAGGACACGGAGCTGCCTGCGACGCTGCTGATCGGCCCGGCTGGCGAGTCGCTGTCGTTCGAGACGTCGATGGTGTGGGGCCGGCTGCGCGGTATGATCGCCGTGACGAACTACCGCGTCCTGTTCACGCCCTTCGACCGCATCCCGCTCCTCTCGAGGCCGAACGAGCAGTACTCTGCCGCGTACGTGCCGCTGTTCTCCGTCACCCACGTGCAGCTGCTGTATCCTGGCGGGCGCCGGACCAAGTCGGGGCGGACATACTACGCGGGGATGACTGGGGCGGCGTCGATCATCGCGATCACGTGCAAGGACGTGCGCGGCTTGCGCTTCCAGCTGGACGGGCCGCAGATGCTGTCGGACGAGCGGACGCAGAAGCTGTACGCCACTATCAGCCGCATGACCGACGCGTCGCAGCGCTACTCGAAGGTTGACGGGGTCGCCATGGACGCCAAGGCAAACGGCGCAGCAAGCGGCGAGTTCGTGGCGCTGACGGGGGGCAGCTCGACCAGCAGCGGCTCGGCGGACGCAGGGGACAGCTTGGACGACCCGCCGAACGCGCGGAACTACCGGATGTCGTACGCCAAGAGTCCGTTCGGGCCCGTGAGCTCGGCGTCGCCGGTGCTTCGCCCAACGTTCGACGCGTCGGTGCTCCGCGAGCGCAGCGCGTGCTTCGCCTTCTTCTACTCGCTCGGCTGGGTGCCTCCGGACCAGAACGGATGGAACGTGTTTGTCGACGAGCGCGAGTTCAAGCGGCAGATCGGCGGCGATACGGCCGTGTCGCCCTTCCTCAAGGTGCGTCGCAGTCTTGCGCGTTGCTTGAGCTTATGCGATGTGTCTGACCGTCCGCGACGCCTTTGTGATGCCCAACAGTACTATCAAAACGCCAAGGGGAACATCTGCAAGACGTACCCGTCCAAACTACTGCTGCCGGTGTCCATGAACTCGGCCACGCTCGTCAAAGTCGCCAACTTCCGCGCCAAGAACCGCCTGCCTGTCATCACGTACTACCACCGACGGAATCGGTGCGTGCTGACGCGCTCGAGCCAGCCGCTACTGGGCAACTTGCTGTCGGGCAGCTCGAACGTGTCGGACCAGCTCCTCGTCAACTTCTACCGGCGCCTGCCCGACATCGTCAAGAACCAGTCGCAGGCGTCCCAGTCGTCGCGGCCGATCTACATCTTCGACGCGCGCAAGCCCAAGGCGTCGACGGGCAACCGGCTCATGGGCAAGGGCGGCGTCGAGACGTCCCAGGACTACGTCGGCGCGGTGGTCCACCACCTCCACATCGCCAACATGTACCGGATGCAGTCGTCGTTCATGAGCCTGGTCAAGCTGCTGCTGCCTGGCGGCGTCGAGGACGACAAGGCCTGGTGGCCGAGCGTCGAGTCGACGCGCTGGCTCGAGCACGTGCGCGTCGTGCTGGAAGGAGCCATGAAGATCGCGCGCGTGCTGGAGCTCGAGGGGTCCTCGGCGCTGGTGCACTGCAGCGACGGGTGGGACCGAACAGCGCAGCTGACGGCGCTGGCGCAGCTCATGATCGACCCGTTCTTCCGCACGATCCGCGGGTTCGCCGTGCTGGTGGAGAAGGACTGGTGCGCCTTCGGGCACAAGTTCAGCGAGCGCTTGGGCGGCGACCGCAACCGCGACCCGCAGCGCAACAAGAGCTCGCCCGTCTTCTTCCAGTTCCTGGACGCGGTGCGGCAGATCCAGCGGCAGTTCCCCTCGGCCTTTGAGTTCAACGAGCGCTTCCTGCTGCACCTGGCCAACTCGCTCACCTCGGGGCTCTACGGGACCTTCCTGTACGACTCGCGGCTGCAGCGCGACGTGAACGAGGTGGACCGCGCGAGCGTGTCGGTCTGGACGCCCGTGCTGCTCCACCCGGCGCCGTTCCGCAACCCGGAGTTCGCCGAGCTGCGCGGCCCCATCTGGCCCTGGGTCTCGAGCAAGATGATCCGGCTGTGGGACAATTACTTTTTCCAGTGGCACCCCAAGTTCTACAACTGCCAGTGGGTCTCGACGGTCGTCGCCGGCCACAGCCGCGACGCCGGCCAGCGCCAGAACGGGACGGCGGAGGACGAGGACAAGCCCCTGCCAGCGGGCGAGCTGGCGGCGCCCAAGGACGCGGCGTCGCCCACCGGACTGGAAGACCTGATCCCGCCGCTCAGCCTCGCCACGCCCTCCTGACTGCCGCCGCCTGCACATGGGAAGCGCGAGTTCGGACGGAGGATGCTCAAGAGCAAGCGAGACAGAGCGCCGGGATGAGCGGCACTCGAGAACGGCCCTCGAGGTGTGGATTGAACAAGCCCGCGTGCTAGACTAGGTGCTCCCCGCCGCCTCCCCCGCCTCTTCCTCCTCCTCGGGGCTCGTGTCGACCACGATGGTGCCCGGGCCGCTCGACCCGCACTGGCGACTGCCGAAGACCTTGCTCACGACGCCCGACACGGCGCGCTGCGCCCCAAGCCCCTCGACGCGCTGGCCGACGCGGTACTTGCCGACGTCGCTGCTCTGCAGCTCCACCAACTTGTCGACCACGGGCGCGCGGAAGGTGGGGTCGTTGCCTAGCGCCGCGAACACCTCGACGGCGGCCTCGACGCTCTCGGTTACGAACTGCGGCGGCGTCTCGCGGAAGAAGACGTACTCCTTGGTCGGCGTCGAGCCCGGCTCCCCCAGCCGCACGCGCTTGTTGTGCTTGTTGGCCGCGCGCTTGGCCAGCGCGTACTGCGACAACTCGGACGGCGCGTCCGCCCTGTTACCAGGCTGGGCGTCAGGAGGCGACGTCGGCTCCCGTGGCGGCTCCTGGAGCGTTGGCAGCGCGCCGTCAAAGTCGTCAAAGCCGAGCGCCGCCAAGTCCTTGGCGCGAGCCATTGGCGTCGAGCCGGGCTCGCCCATGATGGCGCTTGCGGGGTCTTCGGACGCGCGAGGAGTCGACCCGGGGTGGTTGAGGCGGTTGAAGCCCTGCTCGTCTTCCCCAGCGCCTGGAGAGGCGTCGCCGACCGAGTCGTCGCTGGTGACGACGTTGAGCGTCGGCTTCTTGCGCCGGGAGGAGCTGCCCGTCTTGCTCCTGCTGCTCTCGCGGGCTCTTTCCGCCGTCTTCAGGGTCTGCGGCAGCGAGCGACACGGACGCGCGCCGTTAGACACTGCGGACGCGCCTAGTCGCTGGGCTCGCTCGCTAGCTCACGCACCTCCTTGCCGGGTCGCCGAGAGGACGAGCGGGACGGCGAGAGACTTGTTTGGGCATGCAGGAAGCGCTCGAGGAGCGACTCGGACGCTCCCGAGTCGCCATGTATCAGATGCTGCTGCAGGCGCTGGAGCTTTGAGGCGCTGAGCGCTGGACAAGGCTGCACCGCGCGCGAGGCGCCTGCTGTGAGTCGCGCGAGAAGAACCCGCGCGGGGTGCTCCAGTGCAACTCAAGGCCCACCTTTTCGAGGTCCAGAAGCGCCACCACGTCGCTCTGTCCGTGGACGAGCAGATGCGAGCGCACGAGGTGGTGCACGAGTGCCTCCAGGTCGTCGGCGCTCTCCACGACGTCGGCCTTGGCCGTCTCGTCGGCATTGGGGCCGCGCGGGTGCTCCTCCCGGCCGTCCGCGGCGTCGTCAATCACCAGCTCCGAGCCCCAGCCGACCTTCTTCCTCCTCGTCAAGCCCCCGTTTGGTGCGTCGGCGGCTCGGACCTGGTCCGTGGCGTCGCCATCGGGGAAGAAGGCGCGCTTGGCGCTCGCGCCCGCCGCGGGCCGCGTCCTGACGCCCTCGGCCTCGTCGAGTCGCCAGGCGCTCATACAGTAAGTATCGCGATGCAGAGGACTCGGGCGCTCGCCAGCGCCGTCGCAAATGCCGGCCAGGAGCGCAGGAAGGGGAGGAGGGAGGGAGGGAGGGAGGGCTATTTCAGGCCGCGTGCACTGTTGCAGAGGTATAATTAGGTAGATCGGGCTCTGCAAGTTGCAGACATACACTCTGTGTGACGCACCCTACGTCACTGACACGCTGCAGGTACCTACACTCCTACTTGTGTAAACGGAAGATTCGAAGCTGTGGGCACTATGGTCACAAACGTGAATATTGAAGCTCTCATGCTCATTTCTGACCTTTCTTCCTCGACAAAGAGATCAAAAATGCAAAATACAGCTATCACAGATGCATAGAAGGTGCGAATACATGTCATTTAGGTTATTTACGACTTTCCCCATGCACCACTTCTGTCCAGTCGACCTCGAATCTCGCGGCCAGCATCGAATCTCCGCCCGACCTCGTAACCTTTCGTAACCTACGGGTACACGAGGCAAAACACGAGGCACTCGGACGTCACTTGTCTTCCTGCGACGCACCACACACACACACGCCACATTCCCATTCCCATTCCCCAGAGCAGAAGCCACATACATACATGTCTCTCAACGCGCGATCTGTAGCGGTGGAGGCGGCGACGCGCGCGCGCTGGGCGTCCGCGGAGCAGCCGTTCGAGCTCGGGCTGCTGCTCGGGCAGCGCCACCGCGGCGGCGACGGCGGCGTCGACTCGGTGCTCGCGGCCGCGCCCGTCCCTCCCGAGACCGGTGGGTGGGCATCGATGAACTAATCAGAGTGCGGCTCTGTGCGGCGGATGAGGCGGCTCCTACTCACCCAGCGGGCGCCTGTGCGTGCAGAGAGCGGCGTGGCCGGCGGCTTCGAGGACGTGTCGCCCGAGTGGGTGCGCGACTGCGCGCAGCAGGTGGACCGCATGCTGCCGGGCGGCGTCGCCATCCTCGGGCTGTACGTGCGCGCGGCGGCGCTCCCGGCCGCGGCCGCGTTCGACAAGGCGGCGTTCTACCTGCGCGAGCTCGTGACGCGCTCCGCCGACGCGTCGACGCCGACGGAGCTCTATGTGGCGCACGTGTCGGGCGCCGAGGCCCCGGCCTTCCAGATCTTTCTCGACGTGGGCGACGCTGCCAAGGTGAGGGCCGAGCGTCGTCAAGGGCAGTGCGTCTGGGTGGAGGGTTCCTGACATGTCGCTGCCTGTGCTGCGTGTGCTGCGACTGCTGCTGCGGCGGCGGCTACTGCAAGACGACGACCGTCGCCGCCGAGCTCGTCGACGTGCCCGGAGGCGTCAAGCTCACTCGGTACCACACGCTCATCGGCGTGTCCGAGGTCGTGCTGTTCTCGGCGAGCGCGGTCAGTGCCGAGGCGCGCGCGGCGGAGGTCGTGGCGGCGCTCGAGCCGCTTATGGACCGCGTGCGGCGCGGCGTGTGCGTGCCCGTCGAGGAGGAGCAGGACTCGCAGCTTATGAAGCTGCTCGCGCCCGCTCCACAGGCGCCGACCACGGCTGCAGCTGACGCCAAGGTGGTTTGCGGACTGGTGTGGTGCGGCTGTTCCCCTTGCGCGTGGGGCTCACTCTGGCTGTGGCTTGCGTGCTGCCGTCACAGTCGCTCTTTGGAAGCGTGAAAGGGACGATTCACGCCGTGGCCTACGTCTGCTCTACGGTGAGTGGAGACCTCGTTCGTGCACTGCCGAGCTTGCTGTCGAGTGCGCATAGCAGCTCTAACGTCGCCTTGGCTGTTTCCACTGTAGGAGGACGACCCAGTCAAGGCCGCGACCGAGTACCTCAAGAGCGACGTGCTCAAGACGCTCAGGCTCCGCATTGACCTCGCCCGAGAGCGCTGGAGCGACGACGCGGACGGTACGCTGCTCTCTCTCTCTCTCTCTCTCTCTCTCTCGCGCGCGCGCGCGCGGCTGGTGCACTCATACCTTTACAGGCAGCGGACCAGGCCCTGACGTGTCGATTGTTTTCGTTGTTGTTATTGTTTTTGTATTTGGTCTCTGTCGAGGCAGAGTCGGGCCAAAGCGCGTTCGAGGTCACGGGGCGCGTCCTCTTGCCGAAGCGCAACGCCATCACCTGGCACAGATACAGCCCGTCGTCTGCGCCTGGACTGTTCGACCTGTCCTTCTACGCGTTCCCGGACGACGACGTGGCGCAGGCGGCGGAGAACGCGTTCGAGATGCTCGGCGGACTCGCGGCCAAGCCCCAAAAGGGCGCGAGCACCAAGGCGCTCGAGGGCTCGTGGGCAATAGTCGAGCAGGACGAGCGCGGACGCAACGAGAAGATCCTCGCCGCGCGCAAGGACGACCCCGAGTTCGCGCCCATGCCGTACCACTACGTGCTGATCTGCATCCCCGTGGCGCTCGCGCTCGTGTTTTTGCTGGTGCTGAACTCGATCAGTGTCCAGCGCGACCTCATGGGCTACGACGACGACGAATAAAGAAGGGTCCACGCCAGTTGTCCGACATGAGTAAGAGAGAAAGTATATCGCCACGTGCATGAGGCTGTTTATTGTGGGGCTTGCTTGAAAATCGATCGATGGGCGATTCGTGCTGTAATGCTGGGACAAGGCAGGCGCGGTCTCTGCTCCAGCCCTAAGCCAGCAGCTCTGGACGTGTACGTAGTGTTGGTGCGCATTATTAAGCATACGCAGTCAAAACGGAGGTGTGTGGTGTTCATTCGTTCGTTTGAGGGCTAATTTACACGCCATCATCTATATACTGCACTCTAATCTTGCGGCTGCGCGCCTATCCTACAGAGCGTCGTCATCTAACGCGTTGGAGGGGGCCGCCCTCCTCTTCTACCTAATACACGGCGCTGAAGGCCCATTGGACTGCAGGCGCGTCGCGGATGCGGCTCTCGACGCCAAAATCGGCGAACGAGTGCGGCTGCGGCTCGGTCTCAGCCGTGGCGCCCTCGTCCTCGGCAGCGGCGCTCTGCTGCTCCGGCTGCTGCTCTGGCTGCTGCTCCGATTGGCGCTCCGGCTGCTGCTCCGGCTGCTGCTGCTGCTGGCGGTCCACCGCGTCCTTGACGGCGCGGATGGTGCGGTTCACCTTGGCGAGGTAGGCGGCGTTGGACTTGCAGTCGACCGAGCAGAAGCCCGGGTGCCGGCTCTGCGTCTTGAGGTAGATGTGGCTGCAGTTGAGGCACTTCTCGCGCTTCTTGTCCCAGTGCGCGATGCGCGGCTGCGGCTGGCGGCGCGGCAGCTCGTGCTGAGCCGGCGCCCGCATCGGGTGCGCCGTCGGGCGCGCCTCGTGCTTGCGCGCCTTGGCCGCCGTCAGCACCGGCCGATCCGGCTTGGCGCTGGGCGCGCGGAGGCCGAAGAGTCCGAGGAGCGACGCCTCCATTGTTGTGTTTAATGCGGGCGGAGGCTTTGGACGCACGGGGCAGATTTGAGACTGAGGCAGGAGGGACGCGTTGACGGTGGAGTGGGCCCGTCCAAGTGTACCGTACCTCTCCTTTGGTGTATGAATCCCACTATAGTGTGTTTTGAACCACCAGCCAGCTGCGCGCTGCTGATCATTGTGAAGTCCTGATGTGAGAAAACCGATGCGAAAGCTGGCACCGGCTCCCTACTGTACTTTAGTATGTACCATCGCCGTCGTCCTCTGGCTCGTCTGCTCGTGACTTGGTTTTGCCGGTGCGGTGCACATCTGATGCAGCTCCTGTTTCGCTGGATTGGCGATCCTCGATTGGTTTCGTCCAATTCAACTTGGAATTTGTATGAGTGAAGAGATGACGAGTCGTGATAAGAGAGGGGAGATGTCCCTATCCCTTCAAAAGATACAGTCCGTTCAGCATCTTCAAAATAGGAGCTCAATCCTTGTTAGCTTTTACAATAGTAATACTGATTCAAGTATTACCTCGATTCCAAGCAAGGCATAGTGAGAATAGGTATTAATTTGTGTATAAATAGATATTTGGAACTCTGAATTGAATGTTCCTATTTTTCTTTGACTGGGTCGTCCTATACTTCTTGCGGCAAGAATCCGAGGATAGTCGTGTTCGCGAATGAAACTGCGAGCCAGCACTACTGTACAGCACACATGGCTGCCTTTAGTATGAGCTGTTCGTTTGTTTCACATCTGCTCTTAGCTATTTCGGCGTATTGAAGGATAGCCGGTTCAAAAAAAACATTTGGGGTTGAGAATCGACTGTCGAATACAGCGGCTGTCGTTTCTCTGGATGGTATAATAAGCAAAAGCATTGACGCAATACAGGCAGATCAAGTCTACACTCATGCGGTAAATATCCTTTGAGTTTATACTGTAGTTGTGCCCTACTAGAAGTATTAGAGTCCTTCATGTTTAGGAAAAGTACATACAAAATCTGACATTATTTTTTTAATATTTACATGGTTGGTTAAACACCCATCATACACCCTCTACTGTAGTCCTGAATATTTATGCTCCGAGTGCAAACCGATTCTAGCCAATATATTGAATCGAAAACAAACACTTTTCTAACATTTCACGGTTGATTAGTCCGCCCTTGGACAATTTGAAAGGTTTTCTGGCGTTCATGGCCAGTACATACTGAAGTTTTTTGTTGTTGGTACAGCTCTCTACAAAAAGTGATGCCATGTATAGGAGTATTGTAAAAACGTATGAATACCAATATAAAAAGCTGAATTACACGTGAATACTCACTCTCTCTCGATTTGTGTCCCTATTCCCAAAACAAATATAGATTAAGTGATGTTTTGATTGGGTTTTGGTGTGATTTCAAGGTGCTCTACACTGTATTTCTTTTCGCTCTTGGAGTTTTAGTCGCGAAAAACAGTGACAAAAACACAAAACGCTTGATATCTGATCTTTACAACTTGTCACAGTCGAGCTCGACAAGAGCACCAGCAACATGATGTGCCGGTGCGTTGGCGAATGCTCACCGGTGATCCGGTATTCATCGCATTCAGGGAGTGTGCCGTCCTTGCCGCCCAGGATTCGCCAATGCGTTCGGGAAGTCTGTTAGACTGAAGCTCGTTCGCCGGGCTTCGTCGAGTGTCATGGCATCTTTGCAGTGATCGGCGCCATGGAAGTGCGAATTGGGCGATCCTTTTGCGTTCAAGTGGTGAAGCGCAACGAATCCGTATGAAGCGTTCGATGGCTGAAACTCGGAACACGAAATGCGTCGGGTCATTATCGCCGTTAGCTCCTCCTCCTCTCTCTCTCCTCCAGTGGAGTCGGCTCTTCCTGTTTGTCTTCTTTGTGCTTCACGTTGTCGTCTCGAGCGATCGGCGGGCATCTTTCGCATTGCCTCCACACGCCGCGGTCACCGCCGTCGATGATTGTCTGCTCGCTTTTCGGCCTCCCGAGCTCTGCTCACCTTGGTGCTGCCGCGATGCGCTTTGCTGGCGCCACGCTTCCATAATACTTCATGCATCGCAGAGCCGATCACTCCCCGTCGTCAAGGCGCTCTAGTTGTTAGGCGCCAGCGACGACGGCCCCTGCGTGTTCATGTCGCCCGCGTTCGGGTCCATGTGGCCCTGCATGTCGCCGCCGAACATGGGCCCCTGACCCTTCTCCTTCTTGTGCTGCACCTTAAGGCGCTTGCGGCCGACCTGGAAGCCATTCATGCCCTTGATGGCAGCCTCCGCCGACGCCGTGTTGTCGTAGCTCACGAAACCTAAAGCGTGACACGGTCAGGGGGAGTGAGTGAGCGGTGAGGACTTGACCCTTCCATCCCAAGCGCCACCATTTGCTTCAACAGCGGACGTACCAAACCCACGGCTCCGACCAGTCTCCTTCTCCACCATGATACGGGCACTGATCACGTTGCCGAAGGTAGCGAAGTAATTGAAGAGGTCCTGGTTAGTCATATCGTTCGGGATATGGAAGACAAACAGATTGCATCCAGGAGGGCCTGTTCGCAAACACACGCACGACATGCAGTTCCCGTGTAAATGAACGCCACTTTGCATACAAATGACATGGACGTGGCGGACAGGAAGGCGCGAAAGAGCAAAGGGCATGTACCTTGGCCGCTCTCCGTGGTTTGGATGGGCGGACCCGGGCCAGCAACCTGCGGCGGGTAGCCTACACGATCATAGCCATGGTCAGCGATAAGCAACATTAAACCGTAACTATGGCAGCAACGCAGGGATACGCACCGTAGGGCTGGCCGTACGGGTACATGTACTGGGCGCCACCGTAGGGAGCAGGGTAGCTCATCGGCTGCCCGTACGGCTGGGGGTATCCTCCGTACGCAGCCGCTCCTGCAAAGGCGTCAACAAGATGCATAAGCCCACCGCCGAGAAATCGCTATCGATACTCGATCTGAAGCGACAACGAACCTTGCTGCGCCGGGTTCAGCTGCTGCTGCTGCTGCGGGTGGGCAAAGCCCTGGGGAACAGCGGCGCCCCCGGAGCGCGGCGCTTCAGCCTGCGGCGGGGCAGACAGCTCGGCAGGGCTGCGAATGGGGAAGGAACAAGAGGTCAGACCAGAACAGCACGGCGGAGGCTGCTTGAGGAGCAGGATCGTACCGCTCCCACGTGGACTCGCCCGTGACGTTGTTGTAGTAGTACTTGCGTCCGTTGGGGGCGTTGTGCTCCGACCACTGGGAAGTGGCGCCCGCGACGCCCTCAGCGGCGGTGTTGCTGTCGACTTGGTCGGCCATGGTGCTTGCGAAGCTTGCGGCGCGCTGGTTGCTTGCGTCGAAATGAAGACACGCACCAAGATGCAGAAAATGCAGAACTGCAGCACGCGACGCCTCCGACGCTGGTGAGAGAGCTTCCCGGTCGCTTCTTCAGGTCCCTCGGCGAGAGACGGGAGAGGCGGGGGCGAGGGAGCGCGGCGGTGCGTGTGGTGGATCGCGAGGACTCGACGTGCGCTTCCTCCGTCAATCCGTTCGTGCTGCGGAAATGCAGGTTTCCGTGGGAGGGGGGCGGACGCTCAGCTCCAAGTGAACAAGATCGGATGGAACCGCGTCTACGGTTCGGGTGGACCGTTCGGGTAGACCGGACCGTCGGCGGGTAGGGCTATTTTGCAGCATTTGTTATTGTGTTTGTGTCAACCGACAGCACCACTAATAACATACCGGGAGTTGCACCGTGTGCGCTTGACTCCTCGCGCACCTATTGTCTACCGTATAGCAATTGTCGTATCCGACGAATTGTCGTTTCCGACAAATAAATTGAGCCAATGATCATCGAACTCCAGAACACTCTGCTATTTTTTTGTCATATCCGACACAAATGAATGGACACTGGTCCGAGACACTTTCATAGGACAAGAAATGAGAAGTCACTGAAGCATTTCATGAGTCGAGGACGCCAGAAACACACGGAGAATGGCGGCAGGAAGCCTGCGCGCCATCAGCGGGCAGTACCGACGCACTAGTTCCGCCTGGACGTCCTCAACTACTTTGAAGCTCATGACATGCCGGCAACACTGAACAAGTTCTACGGCGGGCTTACCGACCAGCCGCTCGAGACCAAGCGGAAAAGCATTTACTGCTGGAGGAAGCAGAAGACCAAGCTCATCGCGCTCTGCTTGAGATCAGCAACAGCTCAGCAGCGCAAGATCCGCGACACCGGCACAGCAACGACGCTACCAACAGATGCGGAACTGCACATCGTCAAATGGATCAACAACTACCGCTCCAATGGCCTCCCAGTCTCCTCCCTCATGCTCCAGATGAAGGCTGGCTGTCGGACGAGATGCTGGCGTCCCCGCGGATCTGTTCGCTGCGTCCCAAGGCTGGGCGACTGGCTTCTTGAAGCGACACCAGCTGTCGCTCCGAGCGAGGACACACCAAGGGCAAGTCCTCCGAGCGACCTCGAGGCGGCGCTCCGTCGCTTCAACGCTGACGTCAAGCAGAGGATGAATGAGTTGGGCGTCGACGTCGCGCACAACGCCGACCAGACGCCCGTCTTCTTCGAGTATCTGCCCAAGTCCACGATCAACTAGAAAGGCGCGCGTACTGTCTGGGTCCGGTCGGCCGGCAAGGACAAGGAGAGGCTGACGTGCATGCTCCTCGGGGACTCGCTGGGGCGCAAGTACCCACCGTACCTTGTGCTCAAGGTCGCGCCATCTAAAGTCCCCTCGGTCCACGCGCAGAAC
>JAADXZ010000147.1:0-38513 GCA_023338055.1 Phytopythium mirpurense
ATCCTAGATGTATAAAATCCAGGAGATCACGGACTTTACGGCACTGCCAATCTTTATTCTGTACGATCAATGGTTGACGAAATACGATTGATAAAATGACACCATTTTAAACCCGGCCACGAATTGGCAGTTCCCCTTATCTACCGGTAGTGCGTTCTCTATTACTGCATTTGTGGTTTATCAGTATCGGTATGAGATTTGGTTTCCGTCGCCGTCATCACCAACGCCATGTCCATCTGGACAGCTCTTCTATCCTTTTGTACCTCTTTCTGTTCAAAATGCTATTGACCACCCCTGTTCTGTATCGTTCGAAGCCGTTTCTTCACTCGGAATGATTTGTAAAATCAGTCCCATCGGTCTTCAGTATCCACCCTCAATTCCAAAACACGGTAAAAACAGTGAAGGGTGGAAGAAGAGAGCGTCATCACCGTCGTGTCGCGTCACGTCCAGATTCGGCGAGTCTTCGTCTTGGCGCCAGTATGGCCTTGTTCCGCCCACCTTCGCACCACCTCCTCTCTCTGCCACCACCAGTGCAACCTTTCGGGCTAAATGTCTTGCTTCACCTGCCAAAGTGAAGTTCTCGAAGGGGACCTTCTCCGTAATAAATCAAATTCCCTTGTTTATTTTAAATCTATTTTTCGTTATTCACTATACTGATCCCCACCTCACCGAGACTCGCGCGCAGATCTTTTTTCCGCGCAGACGACGAGGCGCACAGCTCCAGGCCTCTCGCGAGCGCACGACCCCACTGGGCCCGCCGCTATTGCTCTATTACCAGCCTTCGCACCAGCCACCGCACCAGCCTTCGCACCAGCACTCGCACCAGCAGCAGCATGTCGGATCCGCGCGGGCGCATCTCGCACAGCCAGAGCGACGTGGCGCTGGGCACGGGCGGCTCGTGGACCGACATCAAGGTGGCCGAGGGGCTCAAGAAGCGCTCCAACACGGCGCAGAACCTGCAGTTCTATGGTGAGTCCGCCGCCTCTTTCGCGCCCGCGGCGTGGCGAGTCGCTGGCGACCGACGCGCTGACGCTGTGCGGTGCGTGCGGCGCAGTGGAGGAGCAGAAGCGGCTGTACCAGGAGCTGCCGTTCAGCGTGCTGCCCGGCATGCGGCGGCAGTCGTTCCAGCGCGAGCGCAGCTACTCGAACCTCAAGTCGCGCAGCTCGTGGGGCAGCTTCTCCAACCTCGTCAAGGTGCGTGCGCTCGGCCGCGAGGGACGGCGCCCCGGACGGCGCCCCGGACGATGCTCTGGACGCACTAACTTAACGGACGGGTATGACGTTGCGCACACGCAGTACGGCGAGGACCAGCCGCTGCTGGGCGCGGAGGACGAGTTCCCGGAGCCGGGGTACACGTACCCGCTGCTGCTGTCGAGTTGCGTGGCGCTCATGAGCGCCTTCCAGTTCGGCTACAACACGGGCGTCACGGGCGGCCTGAGCCCGGACGTGGTCTTCCCGGGCCACTCGGACCTGCAGTGGGCCGTGTGCGTGTCCATCTTCGCGGTCGGCGGGCCCCTCGGCTCGCTCGTGGCCGGGCGCGTGACCAACGCGCTGGGCCGCAAGAAGGCGCTGCTGCTCGACTCGCTGCTCTTCATCCTGGCCGGCGCCATGATGGGCTTGTCGGTCGACATGTACTCGCTCATCCTCGGCCGCTTCCTCGTCGGCTTCACCTCGGGCATGGTCAGCGTCATCGTCCCTCTGTACCTCGGCGAGCTGGCGCCGCCCAACCTGCGCGGCGCGCTCGGAACGGCCTACCAGCTGGCCATGGTGACGGGCATCCTGGCCGCGGACCTCATGGCGTTCGGCTTCCGCGGGCCGAGCAACGGGCTGGCCAGCCCCGGGTGGCGCGTGCTGTTCGGCTTCACGGCCGTGCCGGGCGTGCTGCAGCTGGCGCTGGCGGCGCTGCTGACGGAGAGTCCGCGCTGGCTGCTGACCAAGAACCGCCCGAAGGAGGCGGCCGACATTTTGCGGCGCCTGCGCGGGTCCAACGACGTGTACGAGGAGATCGACAGCATCTGCTCGGCCAGCGACAACGAGTCGAGCGACATGGGCATCTGGGAGGTGCTGCTCGATCGGTCGATCCGCATGCCACTCGTCGTGGGCGTCGTGCTGCAGCTCGCGCAGCAGTTCAGCGGCATCAACGCCGTCATGTTCTACGCCAGCTCCTTCTTCGAGAGCGTCGGGCTCGAGAACCCGCTCGTGGGCGCCACGCTCGTGTCGGCCGTCAATGTCATCTCGACCATGGTCGCGCTCGTGCTCATGGACACGGCCGGCCGCCGCCCGCTACTGCTCTACTCGTCGGCCGGCATGATCTTCTCGTGCGTCATCCTGACGCTCGGACTGCTCAAGCTGCTGCCCTTCGCGGGCGTCGTGAGCGTCGGCGGCGTGATGCTCTTCGTCTGGTTCTTCGAGATCGGGCTCGGACCCATCCCGTGGCTCATCGTGGCCGAGATGTTCCCCGCTAAGCCGCGCCCGACCGCCATGTCGATCGCCACCATGATCAACTGGTCGTGCTCCTTCATCGTCGGACTCGTCTTCCCCACCATGCAGAGCTCGCTCGGCGAGTACACGTTCGTGCCCTTCGCGCTCGCGCTCGTCGCGTCGCTGCTCTTCACGGTCAAGTACGTGCCCGAGACCAAGGGCAAGACCACGGACGAGATCCAGGAGGAGCTGCGCGCGCAGCAGTACTAGCGCCGCGGCCGCAGACAGACAGGCAGGCAGGTACGTCGAAGTGCTGGCCGAGGCGAGCGAGGAGCTCCGTCCTTCCCACCAGTCGGCTCAACGGGTGGGGCCGACCGACCACCCATTGGACACACGGAGGGACTGGTAGGTAGGCACTGCTTGCTAGTAACACACCAAGGCAGTATAGGTCGGATGCTTGGATATCGGAAGTTCTCAAGTACAAGGGATGCACAATGGCGGACGGCCTCGCGCTCGGCCGGTCGGCTCTTACTATTGTGGCTGGTGGCGAAGCTTAAATCAAAAAGAGAGACGCGTGCGCCTGGCGGTCGGAGGGCGTAGGTACACAGAACGACGCAGCCCACTCGGCTCCCACATATACCCGACACGGACGTACACTACAGAGTAAGTAGGACGGCGAAGACGCTGAAGCTGCTGCTGCGGCTCTGGGTCGTCTCATGCTGCGCCTCGGACTGCGCTGACGTCTACAGAGACACCTCGTGGCCGCGGTAGCCGCCAGGCGTGTCGTGCACCACCACCGAGGCCGTGCGTCGGCTCGTGGGCGGCTGCAGACCTCGCAGCGCCTGCGTCTGCGTCTGCTGCTGCTGGTAGCCGTACGTGTCGTCCCCGAGCATGACGACCGAGTTCTCCCGGCTCGACATGTGCTGCTGCTGCTGCTGCTGTCCATTGTGCAGCGGCCGGTTGGGCTCGGCGAGCGAGAAGAAGGGGTCGTTAACGCCGTCGCGGTTGCTCGAGGTGACGACGGTGGTGCCGACCTTGTCGTCCTCGTCGTCCCCGTCGCCGGCGCCGTCGCGCTTGAGCTTCCAGGTGCGGTAGAAGATGTAGACCTGCCGGATCATGAGCGCGACGAGCACGAGCACCTGGAGGCCGACGATGGCGAAGCCGACGCCCTCGCGCAGGTCGTCGGGGATGTCCTCGTTGAAGCTCGTGGCGGAGGAGAGCAGGAAGAAGGAGAGGAAGAGCGCCGAGACCTTGATGATGATGACGAAGGAGGACGTCTTCTGCACAAAGGCGGTCGGGTAGGGCTGCTTCATCTCGAGGTAGAAGAGGAAGGCGATGTGCAGGCCGATGAGCACGACGATCTGCCACAGGCCCTGGATCCAGACCATGCCGGTCGTCATGCCGCAGAGCAGCGACAGGATGAGCTTGGGCGCGAAAAAGAAGCGGCCCTCGAAGCTGTACTCGTCGTAGAGCGGCCCGAAGCGCGCGTGGAACTTCTTGTCAAAGTGGTGCTTGGTGCCCAGGTCGCGCAGCTCGTCCTCGTTGTTGCGGATGACCATGACGCCGAAGAGGATGGTGCCGAACGCCATGACGAGCAGCGACAGCACGGCCAGCACCAGGCTCGCGTCCACGGACGAGTGGTCGATGCAGTAGCAGATCTGGTACATGGCGGTGGCGCCGATGGCGTACTCGGACAGGATGAGGATCATCATGAGCACGCCGATGGCCTTGTCGAGCCACTTTTTCCGGAACGCCGCGAAGTCGTTCACGAAGCACGACGCCACGCCCATGGCGAGCGCGTAGCTGAGGAAGAGCGCGCCGATGAGGCAGCCCACGCCCGCCACCGTCAGGTAGAAGAGCATGTCGGGCTGCACGCCGATCAGGTCGGCGTACTTGTCCATGCCCTGCGCGTTGGCGGCGGCGGCCACGCTCGATCCGCTCGCGCTGTCGGCCGCGGACGTGGACCCCGAGGCGGCGGACGAGCTGCCAAGGCGGCGACGCGTCGACGGGTCAGCCGAGGAGGAGGTGGGGGAGGACGAGGCCGGGGTCTTGCCAAAGGGCAGGAACTGGAAGGAGGAGGCCGCCATCTTCTTGCCCATGCTCTCGAGGAAGCGCGGGCGCGCGTCGACGTTCATCTGGTTGATCATGACGCTGAACTGGCAGAGCTCGACGGCGGCCATGGTGACGCCGACGCTGGCGGCGGCCGACACGCCGGACGCGACGCCGGCCGAGGTGCCGCCCACGACGCCGCTGGCCACCGTCATGACGCCGCCGGCGACCACCGAGACGGTGGCGGCGCTCGTGCCGATGGACGCGGACGCGAGCCCGGCCTTGTCGACCGTCGTCTTGGCCGCGCCGTCCGCCCAGTGGTCGCCGTCCTCGAGCCCCTTGTCCTGCGGCACCGTGTAGGCGGAGCCCCCGTCGGCGGCCGGCGCGGGCCCGGCCGCGCTGCCCGAGGCCGGCGCGCCGAGCACGTAGTTGTCGCACTGGCAGGCGCTGAAGGACGAGTCGCTCGAGTAGTCGCACTGGGACGTGCTCGTCATGGTCAGGTTGGCGAACGGCTGGGACACGGCGGCGTCGGCCGCGGCGCCCTGGCCCGCGGCCGAGAGCAGCGCCAGCAGGTCCAGGCCCGCGTACACGTCCGAGTTGATGCCGTCGGCCGCCGAGTAGTCCCACGAGCCGTTGGCGCAGGCCGGGAAGCGGCAGAGCGACACGCAGGCCGCCAGGTCCGTCAGCCCCGAGCCGTCCGCAGAGCCCGCGTAGATGAGGCACTGCGTCTGCGCGGCCGCCGCGTCCACGTCCAGCGCCGCGCCGCCGCACGTGAGCCCCATGGACGCCCACGCCGAGTAGAAGCCCGCGTCGCACGAGAACTCGACCGTCGCGGTGGACGCGGACGAGTTGGAGGCCGAGCCGGGCGGGGCGGACGCGGACGGCGCGGATGCGGACGAGGACGAGGACGAGGACGACCAACTGCTCGAGCTGGTCGGGGACGAGGCTGCGGACGACGCCGAGCTCGAGGACGGGGCCGTCGTGGCCGTCGCGGTCGTGTTGGCCGCCGAGGGCGCGACGGTGGCCGTGAGGGACGTGGCGGCCCCGGCCTCGGCCACGAGGCGGCGGCGCGACTCCTCGTCCGCGGACCCGCTGGACGCAGCGGTCGCGGACGGCGCACTGGTCGTCGCGGACGGCGCCTTGGTCGTGGACGAGGGCGTGGCCGTGGTCGCGGTCGGCGTCTTGGTCGTCGCGGTCGGCGTCTTGGTCGTCGGGGACGGGGACGGCGTCGTGGTCGCGCCGGACGCGGACGAGCCGTCCCCGGCGTCGCTCGTGTCGCTCGAGTCGGACCCGTCCGGCGTGCTCACCGTCCCGGCCGCGGCCGAGGACCCGTCGCCTACACTGCCGGACGTGGCCGCGGACCCGTCCGCAGGGGACGACGGGCCGCTCGCTGAGGACGAGGTCGCGGACGAGGCCGCGGACGCCCTGCCCGCCGCCGCCACCTCGCTCGGCACGTTGCTCGCCGTCGGCATCGAGTAGCGGAAGACGCACGAGACGGCGCCCATGGTCGTGGCCGACGCGCCGGACGCGGACGACGTGGTCAAGGCCGCGTCCGCAGCCGCGAGGGCCGTCGCGGCCGCAGCCGCCAGCGCCAGCGCGCGTACCGACAGCACCTGCATCTCTTTCTCTCGCTCGCTCTTCCAGGCAGTAGTGGGGACGATGCGGACGTGCGGACGTAAGGGGGGTACGCACTCGCCGTGTGGGGCCGATCACCCGCGCGCAGTCGTGCTGTTTGGCTTTTGGGCCCACCCTCGAGGGAGGGCCGGTCCGGTCCGGACACTAGGGGACGGGTCCGGAAAGGAGGGCGGGTGGAAGAGCGAGCGGACGAGAGCCAGCGTTGGTATACTTTGATTCAGTCAACTCAATTGGTCCGTCCCCTTCCCCCGAGTGTTCGCTCGCGCGCTTGCGGATATTCAGTGCAAGCGTATACTGTCTACATGTATACTCGTTTGGTTCCAATAATGGAGGAGAGTTTTACGGAAATATGTATAAACTGCAGCAGTATACGGTGGGGACGCGAAGTGCTAGTCGACCGAGTCGACGCGACTCTGACGCATACTGAACTCAAATGATTCTGTCGTCACATTGGGGGCTCATAGCGGCGCTCCCCAATCGATCCGCTTGCCAAACTACTTTGCGTCGGAAACTGTAGGAAGGGCGCTACTACTACAATACAGTACTGTACGTAGTGCTGGTCGGATGAACGAACCTTATCCGGAGTACTGGACGGTGAATCCAGAGAACCACATGTGATACGCGTGCCATCCGGCACAGTAGGGTGCCGCGGGGTGGGGCCGAGCAGTGGGGCCGAGCAGTGGGGCCACGAGTTCTCACTGAGAATTTGGGATTCCCAATGCCAAGGAGTGGGCCGCAAAACCAGCTGGCAGCGTGTGCAATGCATCCACTCGCGCCATCAGACAGATGGAACGCTCCAAAAGTGCCAAAACACGGCAGAATCCAATGCAAAAGACGGTGTACACCACGTTGAAGTGCCCACGACGGCGCTCGTTGTCACACGTCGCAGACTCTCCTCTGCTTGCATACAACCATCAAGTATACCAATGCTACCGCTGCTCCCTATCGCTATCAATAGCCCGACCCAAGTGTCGCTCGCTCTATAAATACGAGCCGCCGCTCGACTTCCTGTCGCCGCCCACTGCGCCCTCGCTCGGCCGCCAATCGGACGCTCCGCCCTCCGCCGCCCCCGCTCTCCAAGACTGAGACTGACGCTCGCGGCGGCCATGGCGGCGGCGGCCGACTACTCGGGCTGGGTGCGCGAGCTGGACAGCTACCAGCAGCAGCAGCAGCAGCAATCGGACGCCAGTGGCGACGCGGACGACCGGCGCGTCGAGCCTGTCAGCGGGTCCCTGCGGGCGAATGGGACGCCGCTGACGGCCAGGGCGGCCAAGGGCGCGCTGCGGCCGGCGACGTCGCAGGCCGAGGAGCTGCAGCAGGAGATGAAGCTTCTGGGCTGGCACAAGCTGGCGAACGAGGCGGCGCTCAAGGCGGCGCTCATCAAGACGAGCAAGCTGCGGCGCGAGGACGCGGCGGCCGCGGACGCGCTGTCGCTCGAGGAGCGCGAGGAGCGCGCGCTGCGGCTGCAGCAGGTGGTCGAGGAGGCGCAGCTGCGGCCGCTCGAGGTCAGCGCGGCCTTCGTGCGCGACTTGGAGGCGCGCGGCCGGCGAGACGACGCGCGGCTCGAGGACGACGTGCAGCGCCACATCCAGCACCTGCGGCGGCTCAAGGACGCCATGGCGCGCAAGGAGGACGCGCAGCGCCGCCGCCGCCAGTTCCGCGAGCGCGTGCACGAGCTGCAGCCGCCGCCGCCAGGAGCCAAGCGGCCGAGCAACCAGGACGAGGACGCGGACGCCGGTCGTCCGCGGCGGCGGCAGCAGCAGCAGCAGCCTCAGGTGCGGACGCAGCGCTCGGCGGCCGCGCCCAACAGCGTCTACCAGCGCATCGCGGACGCGCAGGCGCGAGGGGGACGGGCCAACGCCGAGGTCGCGAGCAGCCTCGACAAGCTCATGGAGCTGGAGCAGCGCATCCGCCACCTGGAGGACGCCGGGCTGGGCGTGGACGCGCTGGACGGCGCGGGGCCAGAGCCGGCCGGGAACGCGGCGGCCGCCACGTCTGCGTCGTCTAGCGTGCGCTTCGCCAAACGCCGGGGCGGCGGCGGGCCGCTCGAGCCCCCGCGGACCGTGTTCGCCGTCAAGCCGGCCGCGAGCAAGGCGCGGGCCAAGGACGCGCTCGTGGGCGGCGGGAAAGGCCGGAAGCGGCCGCAGGGGACGCCGCAGCAGACCGCGGGGGCCCCGCGCCGCGGCGAGACGTTCCTGACGAGCGTGCCTGAGAGCCACAAGCAGCGTCCGCGGCGGCTGACGGACCGCGAGCGGCGCGCGCTGGCCAAGAGCGACAAGGCGCGCGAGGCGCAGCAGCGGTCGCGCCGGCAGGACGTGGTCATCGACGACTGGCTCGACAAGAAGCGCCAGGCCGCGGCCCAGCGCAAGGCCGCGAGCTCGCACGTCCGCGCGACCTCGGGGCCCGCAGGGGCCCCCAGGGGCCCCGCGGCAGGGCCGGGCCGGCAGACAAGGCTCCCGCCCCCGCCCAGGGTGCGGGCCCCGGCCGTGGGCGCGGCCTCGGGCCAGCGCGTGTCGGCGCTCAACCCGCACATGCAGCGCTTCGACGCGCTCAAGCGCGGCTTCGACAAGCGCCGGGAGATGCTGCAGGCCCCGGCCGCGGCCGCCGACCGCAGCAACAAGAGCCTGCGTCCGCGCGCGGGAGCCCCTCGGCGAGCGGTCGGCCCTCTTGCGAGCAGCGGCCGCCCCAACGCGTCCGCGGCCCCCACGCAGCCGCCGCCTGCGCGCCGGGCGGACGGGCGGAGCAGCCTCGCACAGGTGAGTCTGTCGCTGCCTGCCGGGCCAGGGACGGCCGCCGGTCCGCGGGCGTCCGCAGTGCGGCCCGCGACCAAGCTCCCGCCCATCATCCGCGCGGATCCTCTCACAAACAAGCCGAGCGGGCCTCCACCACCGACCGGCCGACCCGTCCCGAGGGACGACACGGGGCTGAGGACGGCCGGCGGACTCGCGGGGTGCGCGCTGCCCCGGATAGCCGGCGGCCGCGCGCCGCTGCCGTCGCCGCCGCCCGCCAAGAACCCGCACGGCCCGCAGTTCAGCCGCTTGCACAAGCGGTAGTGAAATGGTTGCGGCGATGGATCCTAAATTTGTAATCAAATCCTATTATGGACCAGTGGGAGTGAAAGTAGGCTTTTGCGCTCGTCAATATATATTCTTTCTACTATTAAGTATGCTACGGCTGCAAAAAAGTGCCCTAATTTACGCTCTCGTAGGTCAAATTACCCATTACCCTATTATTAGATTTTTTCAAATATCTTTTGAAAATGCAACTTTCAAAGAAATATTACGGAGCTACCTCCACCCCAGCTTCACTTGCTACAGACAGTAGCTCCTCGACGGCGGCAATGCTTCGCGTCGCTGCCTCGCGCGTCTCGCCCTCCGCGCGCCGCCTGCCGGCGGTGGACGCGCGTCTGTCGCTCGCGTCGCTCGCCAGCTCTCATGCGCGGTACGTCCGTCGTCAGATTGTCCCCCTTGGCCTAGTGTATGGGCGCTGACACGGTTGGTTACTCGACTGGTCACTCGACCGCTAACCACACCAGCGCGCCGGCGGAGACGCGGCAGTACCGTCAATGGGCGCGCGTAGCCGGCTCCGACGGCCGCAGGGCGCGTCCGCGGGCGCTCTGGGCGCTGGCGACGGCCTCCGTCGGGGGCGGCGCGTCGCTGTGGCTGTCGCTGGGTCCCCGCGACGCCCAGTGCGCGCCGTGGTCGCCGTCGCCCCCCGAGGGCGACAAGAAGAAGCCCAAGGAGGGGGAGGAGGACCTGCTGGAGCAGCTCATGGAGCAGCTGCGCGCGCGCGCGGGCGAGGCGCTGGCGGCGGCGGCGGCGCTGGCGCCCGGAGACCTGGGGGCCGGGCCCAGGGAGCGCGTGGACGCCTTCCTGGCGTCGGGCAAGGGCGGGCAGGTCACGTGGGGCTTCGCCATGGGCGTCTGCTCGGGCTTCGCGCTCAAAAAGGTGTCCAAGGTGGGCGCGGTGGCGCTCGGCGCGCTCTTCGTGGCCATGCAGTGCGCGAGTTACTCGGGTTACGTCGCCGTCGACTACCAGAAGCTCGAGCGCGACGTGACGGCCATGCTCGACCTCAACAAGGACGGCCGGCTGGACATCAAGGACGCCGACACGCTCTACCAGTCCGTCATGAAGGTGCTCGAGTTCAGCCTGCCCGCGGGCAGCGGGTACGCCGTCGGCTTCCTCGTCGGCTTCCGCGCCGGCTAAGGTTCTGTAGGCTAGGCTATAGGGCACGGTAGGCGCCCTTCACTATGTACCCCTCCATGCAACCGCCCGCATCAGTCTGTGCGTGTACGTAGGTACAGTAGTAGTGGTAGTACGGCGTCGATGTGGATGGAGAGAGAGAGATCTATTCGGCACACGCGATGGGGCCCGCCACCATAACCACACGTAACCCGCCCGGCGGTCTCCGCTGGCGCCGTCGCCGCCGCCTACGCCGAGCCCGTCGCCTTCTTCTTCTTGCTCTTCTTCTTCTTCTTCTTCTTGGCCGGCGCTTCGCCCGCGGAGGTCTCGCTCGGCCCGCTCGTGGCCGCCGCCGCCGGCTCGTCCCCTCGGCCGCCCTCTTCGCCCTCTTCGCCCGCCGCCGCCTGCACGCTCTGCATGTACGTGGCGAGCAGGTCGGCGGTGCGGTCGAGCTCCTCGGGCGCGTGCTCGGCCGAGATGAAGAAGCGCAGGCGGCACTTGCCCTCCTCCACGGCCGGGTACACGATGGGCTTGACGTTGACGCCGTGGCGCGCGAGGAACTCGGACGCCCGGGCCGTCGCGAGCGTCGAGCCGAGCGTGACGACGACCACGGGCCCGCCGCGCAGCGTGCGCGCGCCGACGGGCAGCCGGCGCCGGCGGCACGCGTCGAAGAAGCGGCGGCTGTTGGCCTGCAGGCGCTCGGTGCGCGCGGGGCCGTCCGCCATGAGCCGGAGCGACGCGAGCGCGGCCGCGGCCGCCGAGGGCGCGAGGCCGACCGAGAAGACGAAGCCGCCGGCGCAGTGCTTGAGGAACTGCACGAGCGGCGCCGAGCCGAGCACGAAGCCGCCGATGGAGCCGAGCGCCTTGCTCATCGTGCCCATGCGCACGTCCACGAGCGCCGGGTCGAGCCCGAAGTGCTCGCACACGCCGCGGCCCGAGGCGCCCATGGTGCCGAACGAGTGCGCCTCGTCCAGGAAGAGCATGGCCTTGTACTGGCGCTTGAGGCGCACGAGCTCGGGCAGGTCCGGCACGTCCCCGTCCATGCTGTACACGCCCTCGACCACGATCAGCACGCGCCGGTACCGCGTGCGCAGCGTCGCCAGCATGCGCTCGAGCGCCCGCATGTCGTTGTGCGGGAACGGCAGCACGGCCGCGCCGCTCAGCCGCTGGCCCGTCACGCACGAGTCGTGGTTGAGCGCGTCGCACAGCAGCAGGTCGCCCTTGCCCACGAGCGCGTCGATCGTCGTCACGTTCGTCACCCAGCCGCCCACGAGCAGCACGCTCGCCTCGGCGCCGAAGAAGCCGCACAGCGCCGCCTCCAGGTCCACGTTCACCTGCGTCTGGCCCACGATCGGCGACGAGCTCATGGTCGCGCCGTACTCGCCGATGGCCGCGCGCGCCGCGTCAAGCACGCGCTCGTCGCGCGCGTTGCCCAGGTAGTTGTACGTGTTGAAGTTGGTCATGCGCCGCGTCTCGGGCGTCAGCGTCTCGAGGAACGGCACGCGCAGCCCGGCCTGCTCGAACTCGCGCATCTGGCCCAGCAGGCCCTGCACCTCCGGGAAGCGCGCGACCTCATAGCAGCTCGCGTCGATCTCCTCCACCGACGCCGCCAGCGGGGCCGCTGCCCCGGCCAACGCGCCCGCGGCGGTCGCGCCCCCCTCGTCCGCCTCGAGCTCCCCCGTGGCGAGCCCCGGCGCGTGCGCCAGCTTGAGCGGCGAGTCGTACTGGAAGAAGGCGGACGGCGGCACGACGCAGCCCAGGAACTCGCCCAGCTCGGACGACAGACCCACGACCGCCACCGAGTCCAGCCCGAGCATGGCCCACGGCGTGGACGGGTCGACCGCGGCAGGGGCGGCAGGGGTCTCGGTCTCCGTCTCGGTCCCGGTCCCCCTCTCGGTCTCGCCCTCGCCCTCGGGGGCCGCGCCAGAGCCTTCCAACGCCTCGGAGGCCGCCACCTGCGCCAGCAGCCAGGCCAGGATCTCGTCCGGCGTCTTGACCGCCACCCCGCCCGCCTTTGCAGCCGCCTCTCCAGGCTCTGCGGTCGTGGCCGTGGCCTTCTTGTCCTTGTCCTTGTCCTTGGCCGTGTCTCTGTCCTTGGGCCCGGCCTTGGGCTCGGCGGCCGCCGCGTCCTTGGCCCTGTGCTCCCACACGGACGTGGGCAGCGAGCCGGCCAGGAACCTGGCCTTGCAGGCGCTGCGCTGGATCTTGCCGCTCGTGGTCTTGGGGATGGTGCGCTGCGGCAGCAGCACGACCGCCTCGCAGCGCAGCTGGTGCTCGGCCAGCACGGCCCGCACGACGTCCGCGCACGCCTCGCGCAGCACCTCGCGCGACGAGCCCGCCTTGACCTCGGCCACCACCACGAGCGCCTCCTCCTGCCGCGCCGTCTCCACCGAGAAGGCGGCGCTGCAGCCCGGCCGCACGTGCTCGTGCGCGCGCTCGACCGTCGCCTCCACGTCCTGCGGGCTCACGTTGCGCCCGCGGACGATGATCAGGTCCTTGAGCCGCCCCGTCACGAACAGCTCGCCGCGCCGCAGGAAGCCCAGGTCGCCCGTGCGCAGAAAGACGTCGCCGGCGCGCGTCTTGCCGCCCGCGAGCCGCGCGCCGAACGCCTCCTGCGTGAGCGCCTCGCGCTGCCAGTAGCCCATGGCGACGGACGGGCCCTGGACCCAGACCTCGCCGACCGCGAGCTCGCCCAGCGGCGTCCGCGTCGCGGGGTCCACAATCGCGACCGTGAAGGTCGGCATGGCCTTGCCGCACCCGACGAGGAGCGCGGCGCCGTCCTTCTTGGCCCCCGCGGCCGTGCTCGTGGCGTCCGTGGGGAGCTCGACGACCTTCTGGCGCGTCTCGAGCTGCGCCTTGTCGACCGCGAGCACCGTCGGCAGCCGGCGCGCGAGCGGGTCCTGGCCCGTGCACACGAGCGTGACCTCGGCGAGTCCGTAGCCGCAGTTGAAGGTGGCGGGGTCGAAGCCCGCGCGCGGCTGGAACTTGGCCGTGAAGGCGTCGAGCGACTCGGGGCGGATGGGCTCGGCGGCGCAGATGGCCTGCTTGAGCGCGCGCAGGTCCATCGCCGCGGCCTGCGCGTCCGTCGTCTTGCGCGCGGCCAGCGCGTAGCCAAAGTTGGGCGCGCACACGTGCGACGCGCGGTACGCCGAGGCCGTGCGCATCCACAGCGCCGGGTCCTTGATGAAGCTGATGGGCGACATGGAGACGCAGCGCGCGGCGAAGACGGCGGGCGCGAGGATGAAGCCCACGAGGCCCATGTCGTGGTACGAGGGCAGCCACGAGACGAGCGTGTCGCTCGCGTCGATGCTCTCCCACGTCTTGAGCTGCGCGCGCAAGTTGCCGTGCGAGACCATCACGGCCTTGGGCTCCGACGTCGACCCGCTGCTGTACTGGAAGAAGGCCGTGTCGCCCGCCGACAGCGCCACGTCCTCGAACTCGTCCGCCAGCGAGTCGGCCAGCGCGTCCGTCGTGACCCACGAGACGTCCTCGGGCCACGAGACGCCGCCCGCGGACGAGAAGAAGCCCTTGACCGTCGCCATCTTGCTCGCCAGGTGGTACGTCTTGTTGGTCAGCACCACGCGCGCGCCAGAGTCGGCCACCATGCGGTTGAACTTGGGCAGGTCCTTGGCCAGCGTGCCCGGGTACGGCGGGTACACGGGGACGCCCACGGCGCCCGCGTAGAGGCAGCCCCAGAAGGCGAGCGCAAAGTCGAGGCCGGGCGGGAAGCAGAGCACCACGCGGTCGCCCTTCTGCACGCCGGCGTCCCGCTGCAGCGCGCCGGCCACGCGCCTCGCGGCGCGGTCCACCTCCTCGAGCGTGTAGTTGGTCGTCTCGCGCCCGCGGTCGTCCAGGAACGTGTAGACGATCTTGTGGCGCCACTTGGCCGCCGCGGCGCGCCGCTTGAGCTCCTCCACGACCGGCTCGGTGGACACGGCCACGCCGTTGAACACCACCGTCCGCTCCTTGCGGTTACCGCCAGCGCCGGCGACCGAGTGCGGGCCCGCGGGCGGCTGCTGGCGGCGCTTCTTGCGCGCGGGGGCCGCCGTCTCCTCGAGCGCGGGCGGCTGGCGGCCGTCGCGCTTGCGCGAGCACAGGACCAGCCCAGCCACGGACGCGGCGGCCACGGTCGCGGCGGCCGCGACCACCTCGAACGCGGCGCCGCCCACCGCCTCCACGAGCATGGAGGACATGGTGGCGGTGGGGGAGGGGGGCCGGAGGGATGGATGGACAGACGACGGTCTGGGGGGCACGGCAGGTTCGGAAGTGGGGGCGGTTGACATGGGAGGAGGTGCGGAGCTGCCACAGGCGCGGGTGTTGCGGGTCAGGACCAGGCCAACCCGTGGGTCTACTCGTTCATAGTGGAAGCGAGTGCGAGAGTTAAAACTGGGCCGGGTTTTAGTCGGGTCATGATTCGTGATCGACCCGGATACGTACGTAACATGGATGGGCTCTGTTGCCAAATGGGGGGGTACCTGTCAAGGAGTGACACGTCACTGGAAATGGATACACGTGCGGGCACAAACTGGTCCTGCACGCACAATCAATCGTATTATAATCCTAGTACCTACCTACCGCTTGTGCAGGCGGCTGAACTGCGGGCCGTGCGGGTTCTTGGCGGGCGGCGGCGACGACAGCGCGCAACCCGCGAGTCCGCCGGCCGTCCTCAGCCCCGTGGCGTCCCTCGGGACGGGTCGTCCGGCCGGTGGTGGAGGCCCGCTCGGCTTTTTAGTGCGTGAGGGTCCGCGCGGACGATGCGCGGGAGCTTGTCGTGTAGTTGGGGTGGATTCATACCGGTACTCCTCCTGTCCTGCTTGCAGCTCGTGCATTCGTGGCACAGCTCGCTCGGAGCCCCTCACTTTACATTCGTAGATTTTGTTGACACGCACAGCCCCCCCTCACCCACTCACGGCCCGCGCTCACTGGCAGAGCAGGCGCGAGGGGAGCACGAGCTGCTCCCAGCGCACGGCGATGGCTCCCCAATCCACGAGCTGCTGCTGCGCGTGGCGCTCGTTGAGGCTGCAGGCGCAGTGGTCGTACACGACCTCGAAGGTCTCGTGGTCCACCTCGAGGATCGACATGGTGGCGCCGCCGAAGCGCACCCACAGCACGCCGGGCTCCTGCTCGGCGTCCTGGCTGCGCGTGTTGGCGGCCGACGTGGCCACGACCATGGCGTACGAGACCACGCGCTGGTTGAACGCGTTCGTCTCCGAGCTGCGCTGCACCAGGTTGAGGTACCGCGCGTGCTTGGCCCCCGTGGCCGGGTCGGGAATGTCCCTCGCCAGCACGTACGTGTCCGCGTCCACGACCTGCACCAGCTCCGAGTCGACCGTGTGCGCGTGAATCTTGGACCACAGCGCCGGGTCTACCAGCGTGGGCCACGATTCCTGCGCGAGCTTGTCCACCGCCGGCCGCACCGACCCGGGCGCGCACCGCACGCGCTTGGTGTACCACACACGCGAGAGCAGCGCGTTGCCAAGCTCGGGCTTGCGCTCGGGCGGCGCGCGCTCGACGCGCCAGCCCAGCAAGCTGCCCACCTCGTCGCCGATGGGCCGCGCCGAGAAGAGCACGTCGTACTGGAGCTTGATGGCGTCGCACTGCTCCTTGGAGAGCGGGTGGTAGTGGAAGGACGGCGCGCCGCTGGAGAAGAAGACGCGGTGGCCGCCCAGCGCCGGGGGCGCAGCGGACGCGTTCGGGCCCAGCGAAGGAAAAGACGGCGTCTGCGAGGACATGTACGAGGACGACGTGGACGAGTCCGAGTTGCTGCCGTCGCGGTCGCCCGCGGTGTTGGAGGCCCGCGAACCGCCGCTGTTGCCGCTCGGGAGGGCGTGCGCCTCGTCCGCGACGAGAGCGTGCACGCGCTTGTGGTGGGTGACGCGCTCGCGTAGCGCCAGGTTCTCTCGCCGGAGGTCTTCGCGCTCGAGCACGAGCCCCTGGAGCGCGGCCTCGAGCCCGCCTTTGGGCTCGGCGCGCGCGCCGGACGCCCTCGCGAGCGCGCGACGCTGGCCGGCGAGGTGCTGCTGCAGACGCAGCTCGAGCTGCCTGTGCTGCGCGCGCAGCTGCGCCTGCTGCGCCTTCTTCTTGCGGCGGAAGTGCACCATGTTCTCTCGGTGCTGCTGGCGCTTCCACTGCCTCTCGTCCTCCTCGGTCCACGCGCCGGCGGCCGAGAGCAGCCAGTGGCTCTCGCCGACCGACAGCTGCGGCGGCTGGGCCATCGTCATGCCCGTGAGGCGTCCAGGGAGAGAGGCAGGGGGTCTGTGCTTGGCGTCGATGCCGCGAGAGCGATTATGGAGGCGAGGAAGCCACTTGTCGCTGGTCAAAGTGGCGGGAGTTCAGTAAACAGTACTCTGGAGTAATCGAGGGGCTCAGACTGGAATAAAGAACGCGTGTAACCCCACGTGCGTACCTAACCAAGCGCTGGGTTAACATTTCACATTGCACTTGGTAAATGTATGTGGGACGAGACGAGTCGGAGTTGACAAGCGTAACCGGCCACAAACGCAGGGCACTGTACACTTTTGTGCCCACGATACCGGCACACACTTGAGGTCCTTGTAGTCTGGAACAACCAGTGCCGCCAGCGTTAGATAGCCGAAACCTGCCTCGCTTAACTCGGACTTGGACGTTGCTTACAGTGCAGAGGTACAGTCGCAGAGTCAGATCCACCATACTGTACCAACGGTATCCGGTTCCGCGTCTCCCTCCGACTTTGCCAGGATACTCTTGCACTCTTGCAATGCCACAACACGTTGCAAGTATTATACTGTATACACGCGTACGTAGAGGTATTACTGTGGTACAGGGACGTAGCGTAATGTACTGAAAGCAAGTCGGATCTCTGTCTCTTTGCCAAGGCGAACGAAGGGCTACAAGGTCAGGTGGCGCGTCCGCAGGATCATTTGCTCCCAGCGGCAGGCGATGCCGAGCACCTCGACCATCAGGTAGCGCGCGTGCGCGTCGCTCACGCACTCAAAGTCGCAACCATAGTGCAGGTGGATGACGCTGGCCGCGCCTGAACCCGCCGTCTGCTGCTGCTGCTGCTGCTGCTCGTCGTCGTCCTCACCGCCCTCCTCCTCGGTCAGCAGCAGGTACGAGATGCCGCGCTTCATCCACTCGACGTCCTGCAGCCGCTCGCCGCCCTCGGGGCCCTCCCCGGGGCTCACGATCGTCTTGACGAGCGCCACGACGCGCTCGCCGCGCTCGTTGCGGCCCGCCATGCGCGCCAGGATGTTAAAGTAGCGGATGTTGACGTCGCCCGTGGCCACGGGCGCGTTCTGCAGCAGCACGGTCGTGTCGGCGTCCACGCGCTGCACCACGCGCGTGATCACCTTGGTGCTGTAGATGGCCGCGAACCGCGCCGGGTCGTGGAAGGCCTCCCACGTGCGGTTCACGATGCCGTCCATCGAGTCGCCCAGCCGCCGCACGCGCTTGGTGAACTGGAAGCGCAGCGCGCGCGGGTCCGGCTCGGCCGGCCGCCGCACCGTCCAGCCCAGGCACGAGAGCTCCGCCACCGCCATGCGCCGCTGCGCGTACGCCGCGTACAGCCGCAGCATGCGCTCGTACACGAGCCGGACCAGCTCGCGGCAGTCCTCGGGCGTCAGCGGCACGTAGAACAGCGGGGCGACGTCGCGGTCGTCGAAGAACAGCCACGTCCCCGCCCGGCTGCGCGAGCTCGAAGAGGCATCCGCCGCGCGGTCCCCACCGCCGTCCGCCACGCCCTCGTACTCGTCCGCGAGCTGCGCGGCCGCGAGCTGCAGCTTGTCGTGCGCGTCGATGCGCCGCTGCAGCGTGCCATTCTCGCGCCGGATGCGCTCTTCCACAGCCACCTGGCCCGCGAACGCGCGCTGCAGCGCCCCGGCCGGCCCCTCGGCCGCCGGCCGCGCCTCGTGCTGCAGCAGCAAGCGGTGCAGCTGGCTCGTCAGCTCGGCCTCGAGCGAGCGCATGGCCTGCGTGTTGAGCTTGCTGCGCAGCCGCGAGCGCGCCACGACGGCCTTGTGCCGCGCCCGCCGCCGCGCCGCGCGCTCCTCGTCGCTCCTGGCGGCGCGCTTCGGGCCCGCGGCCACCTGGGGCAGCGCGTGCACGTCCTCCTCGTACAGCACGTCGCTGCGGAAGGCGAAGGGCGGGTGCGCCGCCGCCGCTGCGACGCTCGTCCGGGCGCTCGCGTCGCTCGCGTCGCCGCCGCTGCTGCTGCCGCTCGGCTCGGGCCCGTCCGCGAGCGTGGCGAGCGCCATGGCGAGCACCTCGTCGTTCTCGTCCCCGAACGCGGCGTCCATCCTGTCGCAGCAATGCGCAGTGCAGTACAATACAATGGACGGACGGACGGACGGTAGACACGGAGGTCTGGTTGCCACCCGATTTCACTCACAGGTCTACTGACTGGACGCCCCGGTCTCAGAAGCCTCCGGAGCCTCCGGAGCCTCCGCAGGGCCTCTTCAACGCGCTGCTTCGACCTGGCGAGGCCTCCAGCGCCCACTGTCACGCCAGCCGCGCCGCGACTCTACCTCGCGCCGCCGCTGCTTTGCAAGTGGCGATCGACCGCAAGAAGCGCGCTGCGTAAGCTGCCGCGATGTATCGAGGCGCTGGACGAGTCGATTGGCTACGTCGGCAGTCCGCCGTGCTCTATGATACGGTCAGCGCTGGGCCTGTTGGTCTGCAGACTCTCGGAGGCGCAGGCGGCGGTCTGATACATACACATGCAGGAGTAAGCTTCCACCAGCAGATGCGCTGGGCGAGAGTATCCTAGGAGGCGCGTGACGACGCCGTATACTTTAATCAAGTAAGTGAGAGGCGGCGCACGTGAAAGATACAGTGCCGTTAAAGACAGGGAGAGTGTCAAAAGATACATACTTTTGAGGATGGAGGTAGCGTTTGAATATGAAAAATTGTATGCGTCTCGCCTCTTTGGGGCACGCACTTTTGCGGATCTTCCGAGCTGCTGCACGCATGCGCAGTGCAAAACGAAAATCGTGGCGCCCGTAGGACCGACGGTGGTGGACTGCCTTCTGCTCGCGTGCATCCCTTAGTGAGGGGCCACGCGTGCCTACTGTACAGTACGACAGGACTTGGTCACAGGCGGCGTTCGCTCGCGACGACCACCGCTTTCGGAATTCGGTTGCCGTCGGCAACCAATGCCTCATCAATTTGCAAGGTACTGACTGATGCCAACATATTAGAGTATTGAAACAGTGGGCATTTTGCCGTCCGATCCACACTTTGCGACCCATATGCCGCGCGTGGATGCATACTGCATTGTATGCGAGCATTGCCGCTTCGCATGGGGGGGATCATCAAAGTCGACTTGAGCAGCGCGTTGACAGCCGAAGCTGGAACACCTGTATGCACTCGAACGCTTTCTATTATGTCAAAAGTCAAAATGCAGCAGGGTGTCTGATTTCACCCTCCAACCAACAACTGATTTTCAATAATTTCAGTCACCATCTGCTGCGCTCTCTGTCGTTCTTCCCTATGGCGGGTACAAAACATACTGATTTATCAAATACCAGACACGAAACCCCCTCAAGCAGCAACTGTACAGAACCCTCCACGGAAAACCCTACGCTCCTGCCGACTCCGATTCGGTGACCGAACAGACGTGCCCTATACATTTCCCAAGACATTTCCCAATCCGAGGCCGCCGCAATCAACCCCCGCCCACCTGCCCATGGCGCTGCACCGCAAGCAGCGCGGGCCGGCGGACGCGCTCCCGCAGTACGTGCGGCTGCCCGCGGCGCGCGCGTCGCCCTCCCCCGTGTCCTCCGCGTCGACGCGCCACCCGCGCAAGCCGCGCGCGCGCCTGCTGCGCGACGTGTACCCCGCGCACGCGCGGCAGCAGCAGATCGGCTCGCTGCAGCTGCGCGCGTGCTTCCTGCTGTGCGTGCTGCTCTACTTCGGCACCATCTACTTCGCGGACAACATTGTGAGCCTCGGGCAGGCGCTGGGGTCGGAGCCGACGCGCAGCGCCCGCGACTTTATCGTGCACTCGGACGCCGCCCGAGGAGAGGAGGCGGCCGCTCCGCGCATGCGCGGCGGTGGCGTTGAGCAGCAGCAGGACGCGCCTGCAAAGAAGGAGGAGGAGCCGACCGAGCCGGCCCGCGCTGTCGTGGACGAAGCGCAGGAGGAGCAGACGCCCGAGCCTGGTCTGCCCGACAAGGAGCAGGGGGAGACGGAGAAGGAGACGGAGACGGCGCCGGACGCTGTCGAGTCGGTGGAAGAAGCGGTTTCCTCCAATGCGGCGGAGAGAGGGCCTAGAACAGTCAAGCGCGCGGATGCCCATACCCCGGCGCAGGTGCAGCCGCAGCGGGTCATTCGTGACGTCGTGGACGCGGAAGTCGACGCCCACGCCGGTCCTCCAGAGCAGCGGCCCGCGCCTGACCGCGAGATAGCCGCGGATAGCGCCGTGACGAGTGCGCCGACGCGTCTCGCGGAGCCAGCGGCCACGACCGTACACTCTGCAGTTCACGAAGGCGGCGTGGTCGACGGTAGGGCGGTTGATGTGGACCCCACACGCGACGAGTCGCCTCCTAGGGCGCTGCTTCGTGGCGCGCCTGCTGACGAGCCAACGCCAGAGGTCGAGCCGACCATCCAAGCGCAGGAGGAGCGCCAGGCGGACGCACCGCCCCGCGAGGAGCATCGGTGATGGCCGCCATGACGCGTCGTATTTAAGAGGGAACGGCGGAAGGGATCGCGGACGGATTGGCTCCGGCACACCCGGCGAGGACTGTAGAATGGAATGCGCACCCAGCGCCTGTGGCTTTTGCTGCTCGGAGTGTCTGTCGCTCGAAGGGACGGACGGACGCGAGCGCTTCTGGCGTATGCAATGTACAGTACTTGAGGTCAGGCAATGGACGCATGGCGCCAAGCCTCGGATGCTGCGGTCGTGGCGACGGACGCGTGCCTGATGGATCATCCTCAATCCTTATGATCTCCGCGGCAGGCAAGTTGCAGCAGGATGCATCATGGAGCATCATCATGGAGTGAGTCCAAGTCTTGGAGGAGCAAAGGGATCAAGTATCTCTTATATTTTATACTTTGGTGTATGTATTTTGGTTGATGCGACTCCGGTGGAACAATATTTTAGAATATAGATAGCCTCTATAATATAATATCAACAGCATACGCTGTACTGTACACCGGATAAACTGAATTTGTGGAAACAGCCGGTGAAACGCGCCTCATCAATCGATTCCGAATCCTGCCAATCATGTGACACGTGACGCACTCCGTGCATCAATTATGACAGGTCCATTCATACCGACCGATATAGCTTGATCAGACCCAATGTCCGCACAGCATGTGATCTCGCAGGGACTGGTCACGTCGCACGATCGCGCTCCCGCCGCTCCACCTCCGCCGCATGCACGCCCGACAGTGCGGCGGGCGAGTCGAGCCGCCGTGGCAGTCATTCGCTCTGCTTGGCCACCTCCCGCCCACCCACGCATGGCCCCGTACTCAAGAACTTCCCAAGCGCCGACCTCCGCCCTACCGTCGACCCCACGCGCCCTACCCAGTCGGCACGTGCGCGCGGTCTCTTCCACACACCACCACCACCACCACCCTTTCTTCTTAGTCGCGCACACCACCGCCGCGCGGCCTTTCTCGCCACGGTACTCGCCCCCAAGGAAGGCATTCCTCCCTCGCAGTATCCTTTTTCGCCGGTAGCGTCTACATACTGAAGTGCCGGTCGGCATGCGCCGCGCCGCCGGGTCGTCGTCGCTGCCGTCGCTCTCGCCGCCCGGCGAATCGCCCTGGCCGTCGCCCGCGGCGCTGAGCATGAGCGCGGGCCCGCCCAGCGGCCGGCGGCCAGCGTCGTCGTCGCCCTCCTCCCCCTTCTCCCCCCCCTCCTCCTCCTCCCCGGGGCCCTCGCCGCACTGGAAGCACGCCTTCTTCGCGCTCATCGGGCTCTACCTCGTCGTCACGGGCGTGTCCTTGTCGTCGGCGTGGCTCGGCAGCTCCTCCATGAGCGAGAGCGCCGCCGAGCAGCAGCCACAGCCGCAGGAGTCGCAGGAGCAGGCCCGCATGGCGCTGGAGGAGCGCGCAGGCGTCTTTACCCCACCCACGCCTGTCCCCACGGTAGGGCCGGTATACGCAGACGCGGACGAGCCGCAGGAGGAGGACGAGCTGCCGTCGCTCGCGCCCGGCGAGCGCCTAGGCGAGGACGCGGACGCGCTGGACGCCGACCAAGTGGCCGCCCTCGCGCAGGCCCACGCGGCCGCCAACGCCATCGCCGCGGACGCGGACAAAGAGCGCGGAGACGCCCCGCTGGAGGGTCTGCTGACGCTCGTGGAGGCCATGAAGTTCGTGCAGCCGAGCGCGACCGAGGCCGCGCCCTCGCTGCGCACGTTCACCATGCTGAGCAAGGCTCGCGGCGAGCAGGTCACGGAGGCCATGAAGCTGCTGCGCAACCCGGCGGACCGGTCCGCGTGGGGACGAGTCGACTTTGAGGCCGAGGCCGCGCGGCTGCGGGCCATGGAGGCGGACGCGCGCGACCAGGTCGAGCGACTCAAGACGGTGATCGAGGCGGCCAGCAAGCTCGCGGCCCAGGAAGACGTCGAGCTGGAGGAGATCGCGGCCAGGAACACGATCGACCTGCGGCAGCACCGACCGCGCAAGATGCGCCGCCACCTCGAGTGCCTCGGGTGGAAGCAGACGGGCGGCTGCTCGCCGCGCGGCAAGCGCGAGCCGAGCGAGGACAAGAACTGCGCGCAGCTCGTCACCGGCGGTGTCTCCGGCTACTGCGAGCTGCTGGACCTCGACACGGGCGAGCACCTGCGCGTCATGCAGCTCAACTGCTCGAGTGTGCGCTCGCACGTGACCTTTTCGTGCTCGCAAGCCGCCGACTTTGCCAACTTTGCCGTCCAGAGCGAGGACGTTCTCAACAAGACGCTGGCCACTCCGCGCAGCCAGCTGCTCGGGTCCACCGGCGCCGGCGAAGGCATCGTGATGGTCGTGTACCCGAAGCTCATGACGAGCGCGTACGCGTCCATCAGCGTGCTCCGAAACGAGTACGGGTGCACGCTGCCGATCGAGCTCTGGGTCTCCGAGGCCGAGCTGACCCGCACGCCGGCCATGAGGGACAGCCTGGCCCTGCTCGAGACGCGGTTCGCCAAGATCCGCGTGCAGAAGATCTCGGACCCGAGCGTCTTCGGGTTCAACACCAAGATCCACGCCGTGTACCACAGCGCGTTCGAGAAGGTGCTCTTCCTGGACGCGGACAACGTGCCCGTGCGCGACCCGAGCTTCCTCTTCTCCTCGCGCGAGTTCGCCGAGACGGGCACCGTCTTCTGGCCCGACTTCTGGCACCCGCGCAAGTCCATCTTCAACATCCACGCCGAGTCGCTGCTCTGGGAGCTCGTCGGCATGGACTTTGTCGACATGTTCGAGCAGGAGAGCGGCCAGCTGCTGGTCGACCGGCGGCGCGCGGCCGTCGCGCTCGAGGTGCTCATGTTCTACCAGTACCACCGGCCGAACCACTTCGACCGACTCGTGCTGGCGCACGGCGACAAGGACCTCTTCCGGCTCGCGTGGCTCAAGTCGCAGACGCCCTTCTTCATGATGCCGTACCCGCCGGGCGCGGCCGGCGCGGTGCGCAAGGACAAGTTCTGCGGCATGACCATGGTGCAGTACGACGCCGACGGCCGCGTGCTCTTCCTGCACCGCAACGCGCGCAAGCTGCTCGGCAAGGTCGACCACTTGGACGGCAAGCACTGGGAGTTCCTGCAGGCGTTCGACTGGCAGCGCGGCAACGGCACCGGCGCCGCGATGAGCTACGCCGATATGACGGCCGAGGGCGAGTACGTGGTCGGCATCCAGAGCAGCGCGCCGCTCTTCAAGGAGTTCGAGTCGTGCTACGGCGCCGAGCCCGAGGCCTTGCGGCACTTCAACCTCACGCGCTTCGAGGACCTGCCGTTCAGCGGACTAGAGGACAAGCTCGTCTCGTACGCCCATGAGGCCGCGCTGCTCGCGCAGGAGGCCGCCACCCAGCGCAAGTAGCAGTAGCCGCCGGTCGAGGAGACGCGCGAGGACGACGACGCATCATGCCGCCAAGCGTGGCCGTGACATCCATCCGCCCGGTAGTAGTAGTAGTTGTAGTTGTTGGTGCTGTTGTGGACGCTACTCGATCGTAGCGCATCACCAGTAGTGCAGGCGCCCCGTGAACAATAGAAAGCCACTATATGTATCAATCACTGCAGGTCAAGTTTCAAGTTGAAGTGGAGCCCTGGTGAATACTTGCGCGTGTTCGGAACTCGTACACTGACTATTGCAGCATACTGCCCGACCACTCTCCCCAACCGATCGATTCGAGCAACCAACAACAACACCAAGCAAGTCGGAGGATGAAGGCGCGAGGGATGGCGGCGGCCCAAGCGCGCAGACGACGCGGACGCGCGGCCAGCAGCCTGGCGCTCTTGGCGCTCGCAGTAGTCGCAGCAGTCGCTTCCTCCCTAGTGTCGCGCGTGGAGGCGCAGCAGTGCGCGCACGCGTCGGGCGAGCGGCTGCTGGAGCGACTCGAGCAGCGCTTCGGTGGGTCCCCTCTCGCCGCTTCTGCGGCCTCGCGGGCGCTGCGACCGCTCGACTAACGCGTCGCGTGTGCCAACGAACGACTAGACCTGTGTATGGGCGCGAACGCGTTCCCAGAGGCGCGCGAGGCGCTCACGGGCGCGTTCGCCGCCAACGAGTGCGTCTCGTGTCCGCCGCCCACCCTGCCTGCCCCCTATACGAACCGCCAGTCTAACGATCGCTCCGGCCGCGCCCAATCTCCATCTTCAGATTCGACCGCCAGGCGCCGTTGGCGCTGGCGCTCTTCTCCAACTCGAGCGGCGCGCTGGACGCGCTGGCGTCGGCCGTCGCGACCTCGCTCTTCGGCGACTCGCCGTCCCCTCAGTCGACGCACGTCGCAGACTTTGAGCAGCTACTGGCAGCAGCAACCGCGGCCGGCGGCGACGGCGCGCGGGCGAGCAACTACGAGCTCAAGCAGGCGCTGCGCTCGGCGCTGGCGACGCCGCTGGGCGCCTGTCCGTCGCGCAGCCTGTTGGTGCTGCGCAACGTGCAGGCGCTGGACGACGCGGCGCTGCCGGTGCTGGACGTGTTCCTGGACCCGCTGAACGGCCGCCGCGCGCAGTTCCAGTCGATCGACTGCGCCAACGCCGTCTTCCTGTTCCTCTTCCGGGTCGAGACGGCTGCCGATGGCGCCGACGCCACTGCCACTGCCACAGCCAGTGGCAGAGCCAACGCGAGTCGCCTGTGGCGGGAGGGCAGCGGCGGGCGCACCGCGTGGCGCGAGTTCCTCATGCGCCGCTGGACGCGCCGAGCGGACGTGCACGCGGCCGAGGAGTTCACGCCGCAGGCACTCGTGGGGCGGCTCACCTCCGGCCTCGCGCTCATGGCGTACTGGGCGCCGCCGCCGCTCGAAGAGGAGGCCGAGGCCGAGTGGACGCGCGTCTGCGGGTTCCCTCGCGCCGCAGGGACGCTCGAGGCCGCCGCCGACGGCGCGGACGCCGCGGACTGGGCCGCGGGACTCGCCAAGACGTTCGTCCTGCTGCTGCCGGCGCTCGCGCTGCTGCTCAGCGCCATGCGGTGGAACCAGCAGACGGAGCGCAAGCGCGAGCGGGCGGCGCGCGGGCGCATCACGCGGCACAAGGGCAAGGGGCGCAAGACGCGCCGGAAGCGCGGGTGAGCGACCGACCCACCACACGCTGGGCGGTCAAGGGGTACACTGTCGGTGAGGGTTACTATGGTACAGTACTGTATTAAGGTACAGCGTGGAGCTCGTTGAAGTCGCCGCCACGTAACCCGAGCATGAACCGTAATTCATGGGTCTGTACACAATTACAGGCCCACCATCGCTTTGCTAATCCCGTTACCTCTATCAATATATAAATGGAATATCACTCATTGACTTTTGTCTAAGTATTAAGTTTGTTTTACCTGCTTTATCAAATACAACGCATATTTCAATGTCCCAATATTCGTCGCACGTTTTCATGCGTGCTCTACTGTCCCACGCTGCGCCGGTTTCATCAGCCGAGCCGCAGCTTCTGATTGAACTGAACCTACACGTCTCCCCAACGATACAAACTCCAAGTGCACGCAACCCATGAGGCAATGGTCCCCAATGCCAGTACGATTGATCCCATTCCCCACGCCGCTCCGTCGCCCCCTCCGCCGTCTCCATGGCGGCTCCGCGGACGCCGCCGCGCGCTCGCCGGTGGCTGCGCCCGCTGGCGCTCGCCGCGCTCCTCGCAACGCCCAGCGCCGCGGCCGAGGGCGCTCCTCCCGCGGCCGCGCTGACGGACGCGCGCGGACTGCAGTTCGCGTCTCGAGGCGCGTTCTGCGCCTTCCACTGCGGCGCGACGCACTTTACGGCGGCCGAGTGCTCTCCCTCGCTCTGCGGACGGACTGGGCCGCGCTACCGGCGGCTGGCGGACGAGGACGTGCAGCAGATCGACTTTCTCGCGTGCTCGGGGGTCGCGCAGTCGGCCGCGTCGCTGTCGCTGTCGCTCGCGCGCGGGCGATCGGTCGCGGACGTCTTCCAGGGCTTCCACGCGGCCTTCTTCGCGGCCTTTGACGCCATGGTCGCGAGCGAGGACGCCACGCTGGACGCCTGCCAGCTGCGCTTCGTGCAGGACAAGCTGCTGCCGACGGCCGAGGACGCGGCCGCCAGCAGCGCCAGCGCCAGCGACAGCGATAGCACCGGCCGCAGCACAGGCCCCAAGCCCACGCTCATCCAGCTGGAGCCGTCCGGGGACGAGCGCGCGTGCGTCAAGGCGGTCCGAGCCGTCGGGAGCGCCGAGGAGGCGCCCATGACGCCCCTGCTCGCGCGCCGGGGCGACCGCCGAGGCGCGCCGTTCACGGTGCTGCTGCTGCACGCGGACGCGGCGGCGGCCTCGGCGCTCAATGCGCTGGCCTGCGTGCGCGCCGTGACGGAGCTGCCGGCGGTGCTCAAGCTGCTGCCGTTCGCCCGGAGCGCGGCGCAGCTGGGCGTGTCCATGGCGGCGCCGGACGAGGTGCCGGCCATGGAGGTCCGCCTCGTGGCCGGCTGCGACGCGCGCGCGGTGCTGGCGCGCCTGCAGACGGCCTTTGAGCGCCAGTTTGGCGTGCGGAACGTGTTCGAGGCGCTGGGCGACGAGCAGGCGCTGCTCGTCCGGCCGCTGCAGGAGCTCGCGGCGTGGAGCCACGCCGTGGCGCTCGCCGTCTCGGACGAGGCCGTCGAGTGGGTCGACGTGCGCGCGAGCATGTCGCAGAACTCGCTGCCGGCCGACGACCTTGGCCGCTTCCGTGGCCGCAACCGCACGACGCGTCCGCATCAGCAGCAGCAGCAGCAGCCGCCACCGCATAACCAGAGCCACCGCCAGCTCCAGAGCCGCCGAAGACGACGACTCGACGAGTTCGTGCCCAGCCTCGTGGGCGTCGACAGCGCGCGCGCGGCGGGCATCCGCGGCTCGGGCGTGGTCGTGGGCGTCACGGACTCTGGGCTGTACCTGGACCACGACCAGTTCGACCAGGACTCGCGCCGCATCTTTGACGGCGCGGACGTGGCCGCGCGCAAGGTCGTCTACTACAACGCGTGGGCCGACGCGACGGACCAGTCGGACACGGGCACGTGCGGCCACGGCACGCACGTGGCGGGCATCCTGGCCGGCAGCTCCTGGAGCGGCGACCACGACGACCTGGGCATCGCCGACCGCGCGCGCATCGCCTTCATGGACATTGGCACGCAGCGCGCGGCCTGCGCGGGCCAGGCGGGCTGCCCCGTGCAGCTGGCGACGCCCGCCAAGGCGAGCGACCTGCTCGCGTCGCAGATGGCGGTCGGCGCGCGCATCTTCTCCTTCTCGTGGGGCACGCCCGGCTCGGACTACAGCGCGCAGGCGCGCGACCTGGACGCCTTCTTGTTCGAGCACCCGGACGTGCTCGTGGTGGTCGCGGCCGGCAACAGCGGCGAGGCGGCCGCCCAGGGCACGATCGCGTCGCCCTCGGGCGCCAAGAACGTGCTCTCGGTCGGCGCGTCGCTCAACGCGGCCGCGTCCTTCCTCGACGTGGCGTGTCCGTCCGTCTTCAACGAGCAGTCGGTCGCGTCCTTCTCGTCCTCGGGCCCGACGTCGGACGGGCGGCTCAAGCCGGACGTGGTGGCGCCCGGCATGCGCGTCGTCTCGAGCCAGTCGGAGGCGCCCGGGGCCACGCGCAAGACGGCGGCCACGTGCTCGCTCCAGGGCACGTCGCAGGCGACGCCGGTCGTCACGGGCATGGCCGTGCTGCTCTTCGAGTGGCTGCGCGACGGCTGGTGGAAGCACGGCGCCAAGAGCGACGAGTACGCCATGGCCAGCGTCCCGGCCGCGCTGCTCAAGGCGCTGATCATCCACAGCGGCGAGCCGCTGCGGCGCCGGCTGTCCAAGCTCGACGCGGTCGTGTCGTGCGGCCAGGTGGAGAAGCAGGCCACGCCGCTGACGGCCTTCCCGAGCGTCTGGCAAGGCTACGGCAGGCCCAACCTGAGCAACATTGTGGACTTTTCCACCGCCGCCGGAGGAGGAGGAGGAGGACGACGACGACGAGACGGCACGACGTCGCTCTACTTTCTGCCCAACTCGACCGCGGGCAGCGAGCCGCGCGTGGCGCACAACCAATCGGTCGTCCTCTCGTTCAGCGTGTCCAAGGGCGTCAACTTGCGCACGACGCTCGTGTGGACGGACCCACCAGGCTCGGTGCGCTCGACGGCGCAGCTGCAGCACGACCTGGACCTGTCGGTGCGCGTGCGCGGCGGCTCGGCGGTCTTTTACCCGCTCACGGCCGCCAACGGGACGCGGCGCGACGACGCCAACAACGTCGAGGTCGTCATCGTCGCGTACGACGAGCTCTTGGCCGCCGCGACCGCCGATGGGCGCAACGCCAGCGAGACGGGCGAGATCGTCGTGGAAGCCGTCGTCTTCGGGCGCTCGGTGCTGCTCGCCGACGCGCAGGCGTTCGCGTTCGTGGCGTCCTCGAGCTCCATCGGCTCGGCCTCTGGCTTCGCCGACGCGGCCACCACCAACTCGCCCGGGGCCAAGTGGCGCGCGTGGATGATCGCGGCCGTCGGCGGAGGCGCGCTGCTGCTGCTGATACTGATCGCCGCCTGCGTTTGCTGGCGCACGAAGCGGCAGCGACGGCGAGCTGCAGCGGACGCGAGGCGCACGCAGGCCGGCGCACAGCCGGCGACGGCCTTCAACGCGTTCACGACGCCGCCCGCGGCATTGCGAGGCGCCCGCGCGCCGCCGTACGCGGCCGACAAGTGCCCGTTCTGCCGCTTCACGAGCGCGGACGCGGTCATCTTGGTCAACCACGTGGAGAGTATGCATCGAGCGCCAGCGGCGGCGGCCAGGACGGCGTCCGCGCCGGTGCTGGAGACGGACTCGAGCCGCCAGGGCGTGCCGATGATCGGGCTCGCCAGCGAGTCGCCCTTGCCGAACGCGGTGCGCCACGCGCAGACGGCGGGCGAGCAGCAGTGCCCCTTCTGCCGCTTTGAGTCTGCCGACGCCGTCATCCTCGTCAACCACGTCGAGCACATGCACAGCGGGTGAGGTGAGCGTCATGTCGAGGCCGCGAGGCGATTGAGGGTTGGATGGAGTCCACAGGTTGAACTGGCGATGGTGAATATTTACGAGTGATCAAGTACGCGTTCGTTGATTTCCTACTGCGGTAGCACATATCTCAAAACATTACGTCCAACCCACATCCACTTACATCCACCAAGTAACTGTCCCCGCATGGCAAACACTTTTGGGTAATGTCGTCGTGGCCTACCGGTATTGTATCATCCACAGGCGCGGAGCATTGCCAAACGCTCGCGGTGACGCTCCCACGGGCGCCATCAGCCAGCGCACCACGCCTCCAGTCGCGCTATAGCCCGCTCCTAAGCCGGGCTGCTCATAACCGCCTCGTCGTGGACCTCCACAGCGCTCTAGGCGCCGCTCTACGGCGTGGACGGGTCTCGGGGACTCGCTGTAGGGCTTCGCGACGGCTCGGGGTCTCGGAGCTCTCGCCAGTCGTTGCCACCGTTCGCTGCGAGCCCGTCTGTGCGTTGAGGAGGCTTCCAGGCGGTCCTCAGTCCGCCGCTGGTGCGTCTTCTGCTGCCGCGTCCGCTCCGTCGTGGGCCATGGCCGCCGCCTCGAACGCGTACGCGCGCAGCCGGCGCTCGAGGCCGGCGAAGGGCAGGTCCTGGACGCTCTGCAGCGCAAAGTGCGGCGCCTCGAGCGGCTTCTGCACGCCGAAGCACGACTGCCACGCGGGCACGGCCGGCGGCAGCCAGTAGACGTCCACCACGTAGTCGCGCAGGCTGCGGCGCGCCTCGCCCGTGAAGGACAGCAGGTGCGTCCAGACGACGGGGTCCGGCAGTCCGTCCGGCGCCGCGGGCAGGTCCCCCTCGGCATCCTCCTCGGCGTCCTCCTGCGGCCGCTCGTCCCCCTCGACGTCCCCCTCGACGCCCCCCCTGGGGTCCCCTCCGACGTCAGCCTGCGGTCGCGCGGGCCGCGCGCGGGGGGCGCCCAGGAGCTTGCGCGAGTTGCGGTGCAGGAAGAGCACGCGCTGCCCGTCGTCCGGGTCGTGCTGCGCCATGGTGAGCCCGCAAAAGTCGGTCCCGTTGAGCAGCAGCCCCGCGAGCGCCGGCGGGTGCCGCACCATGTGGAAGGGCGCGCGCGCCGCGAGCCACGCGAGGCGGAAGAGGTCCTTGTCGCCCCAGACGAGCCGCAGGCGCTCGAGGTGGCTCGGCCGGTGGAAGGCGTAGAAGTTGACGAGCGCCAGCGGCTCGGCGTGGCGCGCGCGGTCCACGAGCAGCTGGCCGCTCTCCTGCTCGAACATGCGCACGCTGCGCAGGCCCAGGAGCTCCCACACGAGCGACGTGGCGCGCACGTTGAAGATGGTGTGGCCTGGGTGCCACAGGTCGGGCCAGAAGACGGCGCCCGTGGCAAGGAAGGCGCGCGACGAGAAGAGCGGCGTCGGGTCCGCGGCCGGCGCGTTGTCCGCGTCCAGGAAGAGCAGCTGCGCGAACGCAGAGTGCGTCACGGCGTGGATCTTGGCCGCGAAGCCCACGGCGCGGCTGTGGCGCGCCGGCTCCTCGATCGCGCGCAGCGTCACGGGCCCGAAGGCAGCCGCCAGCCGCTCCAGCGCGCGCTTCCAGCGCCGCGGCGCCCTCGCCGCCTCGTCCGGGCGGAACCACAGCTCCACGGGCAGCGCGCAGCCGAGGTCGCGCAGCGCCCGCACCGTCGCGTACGCGCTCGGCACGAGCTTGGGGTACACGACCATGACGATGCCGCGCGCGGTCGCGGACGCCGGCGGCGCCAGCAGCCCGCGGCCGCTCGTGTCGGCCAGCTGCGCGCGCGCCGCGGCCCGCGCCTGCGCCGGGAAGGTGGCGAAGTCCCACGCCTCGAAGCAGCGGAAGCGCGCGCCGGGCGCCAGCGACGTGCAGTGCACGTGCATGACGCGGAAGAGCTCGCCCGAGTCCTTGTCCTGCACCTCGCAGTAGCCGGACCGCCCGGGCGGGATGACGGCCGTGCACGGCGCGTCCTGCGCGGGCTCCCGCGGCCCGAACGGGCTGCAGCCGCCCGTCGCGCGCCAGCCCACGCAGCGGAAGCGCCGCGGCGCGTCCTCCGGCGCAGAAGGCGGTAGCATCTTGACCTGCAGCGCGTGCGCCACGGCCGCGCGCACGGCCTCGGCGTCCGCCGTCGCGTTCGGCGGGGCCGCCTCCGAGGCCCCCGGACGCGGCCTGACCTTCTTGAGCCCCGAGATGATCTCGCGCGGGGACAGCGGCGCTCCGTCCGCGCCTCGGACGGCCTTGACGGGGTCCAGGGGCCCCAGCGAGTCCTCTCCGTCGTCCTCCGCGTCCACCTCGGGCGGATCGCCGTCCATGTCGTCCGCGTAGACCACGTCCCCGTCCCGGAAGCGCACGGCCGGAGGGGCGCGCCTGGCGACGGTGATGCGCCTGCCGTGGCGCCACCAGCGAGAGAGCGGGTCCGGCGCGCGCGGGAGCCAGCGGGAGAGGTAGAGCATGAGCCCCAGCGCGTAGAGCGCGGCCAGCAGCAGCAGAACGCGCGCCAGGCGGCCGCGCAGACGGGATCGGGGCGCGCGAGGAGCGGCCGTCTCCGCGAGTGCGGGTGCGGGAGGGGGAGAGCGACCCGCCTCCACGTCGCGGGGGCTCGTGGGGACGCGCAGAGGCCGCCGCTGGCGCTGACGCTGAGCGTCCACTGAGCGCTCCGACATGGTAGTGAGTGGGAATTGGGTGAATGAGCTGCTCATAGGTACAGTCTGTACCGTATATACTCGTGTGCGGATCAGAACCAGAGCGAGTCCGAGTTGACATGCTAGGGGTGGGGGATAGTCAGATCTGTACTACTAGTATGTCGTCACTTGTCATATCATACGCAACTTATATGAAAATGTAGTAGATTGTATGAAAACGTAGTAGATTGGGCTGTGTGGTCCCTGTTCGCACCAACCCACACTTGGAGCAGCTTCGACTTCCGACCATGGCGCTGCGACTGTCGTCCTCGCGGCGACTGCTGCGCGCTGCGGGCCCCCAGGGGCTGCGCATGGCCCCTAGGCGCTTCTCCAGACCCTCGACCGGCCGCTGGGCCCGCTCGAGCGTCTCCATGCGCTTTAGCGGCGCGCAGCGGCGTGGAATGGCCATGCACGCGTCCATCGAGAGCCGCATGGCGCAGCTGTCCGCTCGCTACGACGAGCTGGCCGCCGAGCTGTCCAAGTGCGTCACCACCTCTCTCTCTCTCTCTCTCTCTCTGTATATATATATGCAGCTGTGTGTGTGCGCGCGCGCGTGGCTAACGGGCGGACGGCGGCAGCAACGACGGGAGCATGCCGGCGGAGCGCATCACGAGTCTGTCGATCGAGATGGCCGACCTGGAGCCCAAGGCGCAGGCCGCGCGCGAGCTGCGCGACAAGCAGCGCGCCGTCCAAGAGCTCGACGAGGTCCGTCGCCGTCCCTAACGCTCCTCTAGACACGCACGTCCCCGCCGTACTCCTACTAACGACCTCACATTCACCAGATGATCGAGGAGCAGCGCGAGGAATCCGGCCCGGACGCCGTCGAGCTGCGGCGCATGGCCGAGGACGAGCGCCGCGAGCTGCTGGGGCAGATCGCAGAGCTCGAGGGCCACGTGACGGTGCGTGCGGACCGCTGAGGAGGCGGGCGTCGCTGTCGTGCCCCGGCTCGTACCGATTGGCTATAGTGATACTGACGAGGAGTGGTTGGCCCCGGCCGCCCCCGCCAGCGACTGATGCTGCCGCGGGACGAGGCGGACGACCGCAGCTCGATCCTCGAGATCCGCGCGGGCACGGGTGGCGACGAGGCGTGTCTGTTCGCGGGCGAGCTGCTCAAGATGTACCAGAAGGTGGCGCTGTCCAAGGGCTGGCGCTTCGAGGTGCTGAGCGCGTCCGAGACGGACCTGGGCGGCGTCAAGGAGTGCGTGTGCGCCGTGTCGGGCCGCGGGGCCTTCGGGCGCCTGAAGTTCGAGAGCGGCGTGCACCGCGTGCAGCGCGTGCCCGTGAACGACGTGCGCGTGCACACGAGCGCCGTGTCGGTCGTGGTGCTGCCTGAGGCCGAGGCCATCGACCTGCAGATCGAGCCCAAGGACCTGCGCATTGACGTGTACCGCGCGAGCGGCGCCGGCGGGCAGCACGTCAACACGACCGAGTCGGCCGTGCGCATCACGCACCTGCCCACGGGCATCCAGGCGGCCGTGCAGGACGAGCGCTCGCAGCACCAGAACAAGGCCAAGGCCATGAAGATCCTGTCGGCGCGCGTGCTCGACGGGCTGCGGCGCCAGCGAGACGCCGAGCGCCACTCGCTGCGCAGCTCGCAGGTCGGCTCGGGCGACCGCTCGGAGCGCGTGCGCACCTACAACTTTCCCCAGAGCCGCGTGTCGGACCACCGCGTCAACGTGACCGTCTTTGGCATCGAGCGCATGCTCGACGGCGAGCTGCTCGACGACATTGTCGACGCCCTCGTCCTCGACGAGCAGAACACCATGCTCCAGGAGCTCGAGTAGGGGCCGTAGCCTACGATAGGACCTCGACCAGCAAGCAGTCCAACGCTCCCTTTGGCGTTGGACACTGCTAGACGCAAGCACGATTACCACGAAGGACCTGCGGTTGGGTGCCGTACACGTATTGTGCAACCGCCCGGCACACGAACCCACCCCTCCCTCCGTTGCACTCACTACCTTGCGATGGATACCATACCGGCGCTCTTCAGCTCTTCAGCTCTCTCTCTCTCTCTTGGATGATACCGTGGCGGCAATACAGTCGCAATAGCCATCGCAAACAGCCAAAGCAGCCGTTGGACATGCGGCGAGTCGTCTATTCGCCTGCCATGCCGCCGTCCCAACCCCCCACCGCACCTTCCAATACCATAGAGTGGATAGAATAGTGATCCCAACGGAGCGAGATGCCAATCGCTCTCTGGGCCCAGCCGCCCACTCCTTTTGTGCCCTCGCCTCGCACGCCAGTCGAGTCCGCCCGCCGTCTGACTCACGTCTCGGCGTCATACAATGGAGAGGGAGCGCGGCGGCGGCAGTCCAAGTCCACGTCTCCATCCCTGAAACCCTCCCCCGTCCGTCCGTCGCGTCCCCATTGCCGTTTGCTCGCCACGGCGGACGAGTCCTCGCCCGAGCGCGCCTTGCTGCTGTCGGCCGCCTCCCCGCGCCCTCCCCGTCCCCAGCGGCCACGCGGACGCCCCACCTGAGCGCGGACACGCCCGCCGCTGCTCTTGGCGACCGCCATCGGCGTCTACGGCGCCCTCCTGCTCCTCTAGTGGGTCAGCGGGCCGCCGGCAGCGCTGGGCGGCTTCCGTCCGCTCGCGGCCGCGCCCCCACCAAGTGCCCACGGCCCTCGCGAGCCTCCGCTTGAGCTCGTGGACCCGCGGTCCATCCGCGTGCCCTCGTACAGGTGCCTCGGCTGGCGGCAGACGCGCGGGTGCGACCCGGACGGCCCGCGCCACGCGGCCAAGGACGCCGGCTGCGACGCGCCTGTGGCGGGCGGCGTGTCGGACTACTGCCTGCTCGAGGACGCGTCCTCGGGCGCGCGGGTGCGCTCGCTGCAGGTCCACCGCTCGTCCGTGCGCGCCGACGTGCGCTCCCGCTGCCGCTGCGCGCGGCTTCGGCGCCAAGGTGTACGCGCTGCTGCACTCGCGGTTCGACCAGCTGCTCTTCCTGGGCGCGGACAACGTGCCCGTGCGCGACCCGAGCGTCCTCTTCACGCGCAGCGCGGGCTTGGCGGCCACGGGCACCGCCTTCTGGCCCGACTTCTGGCTGCCCGCGCCCTCCGTCTTCAACATCCACGCGCGCTCGCTGCTCTGGCAGCTCGTCGGCGCGCCCTTCGTCGACATGTTCGAGCAGGAGAGCGGCCAGCTGCTGCTCGACCGGCGCGTGGCCGCGGCCGCGGGCGCGCTCGCCGCGCTCGAGTACCTCGCCTCCCGCCGACCCGACTTCCTCGGCCGGCTCAAGCTCGCGTACGGGGACAAGGACCTCTTCCGGCGCGCCTGGACGGCCGCCGGCACGCTCCTGACCGCTCCCGGCGCCGACAAGCCCGTCTTGTGCGGCGTCTCCATGGCGCAGTTCGACCCGGTCGCGCGCGCGAGGACGCGGGCGTCGACTCGGCGCTGCTCTTCCTGCACCGCAACGCCAAGAAGCTCTCGGGGCGCGAGCTCGACGCGCGAGACGAGACGAGCCGGCCTGGACCCACGTGCAGCTCTTCACGTACCCCGAGCGGCTCGCGCGCGCGGACGCGACGGCCGAGAGCTGCGCTCGCCGCACTTTGCGCTCACGGCCGTCCAGGACGTGCCGAGGCTGCGCGGACTCGAGCTCCAGCTGCGCGGCTTTGCCCGCCAGGCCCTCGAGATGGGCGGGCGGGCCGCTCAGGGAGCGCCCCACGGCGGTGGGGCGAGTCGGCCGCAAGGGTAGTGGTAGTCTTGTGTCTCGTATACGTCGTATTAATACGATCCGACCATGCCAGCCAGCATAAATATACATACCATGGGCCGGCCGTCAATCCCTGCCACGGCGCCACCCTACCTACTGAAGAGTCTACAGTGTAGACGCGGCTCCCCTGCCGGTCCGAGGGCGGGCGCTCTACCCTTTGGGCAGCTATACATACGTACACGCGGCTACATGCTGCGCGGGGCGCCCTCGTGCGCGAAGGACAGCCGGCGGCCGCTCTTGGTGAGGAAGCGGTTCTCGGCGTCCGCGCGCAGCAGCGGGAAGCTGCGGTACGACACGAGGGGCGCGCGCGCGCGGCTGGGCCTTGCAGGGTAGGGCGCCGCCGCGCTGGCGGCCGCGTCGGGGCGCAGCAGGCCGTCCAGCAGCGCGAGCACGGGGCAGCCGCGCGCGCGGCAGGCGTCGGCGGCCGACGCGCTGCAGAGGTTGAGCCGCATGGAGAGCCGGAGCAGGAAGCCGTCGAGCTCGTTGGCGCGCGCCTCGAGCGCGTGCTTGGTGTGCAGCAGGCGCTTCTTGGGGAATTTGTCGGCCTCGAGGCCGGCCAGGAAGTGGCAGTGCTCGGCGCACGAGGCGCCGTGCGCGCCCATGGCGGCCCGCAGCGCCTCCCAGAAGGCGCGCAGCTCGCGGTAGCGCCGGGGGGCGAGCCAGCTGCGCGCGCCGCCCGTCGACACGCGCAGCACGTACAGCCACGTGCCTTCGGGCGTGAGCCGCATCTCGGCCACCGACACGTGCAGCGTCGAGAGGTCCAGCGCGGACGGGCCCGCGGGCGAGGAGCACGGGGAGGAGGAGGAGGTCGGCGCCGAGCTGGCGACGCTGCTGCGGCGCTTGGCCGGCGGGGACGGCGCGCAGCGGCTGCCGACCGAGTGGCGATGCTGGAGCGCGAGCGACATGGGACGTAGGGCGGCCAGTAGGGCGAGCGCGGGCGGGCGGGCGGAGGGGGAGGAGGGCGTGCGGGTCGAAGCGCAATTGTGGGAATGAAGTGGTGGCAACCTGCCACAACAGTCCCATAATTTACATGTACGTACCGCCCCCTCCCTAGCTCCTCGTTGCACTGTAACACTGTTTGATGGGCTACTTTGTACTGTGCGCCCCGCCAAATCTGAAACTCCCACTTCTATTAGACCCCCCGGTAAAGATGCGCATTGCAATTTCGCTGAAGTACTGATATAAATGAGAAAAAGTGATTGACAAGCATAAGTGCCGATACAGTGAGATTTTCCCTCTGAATGTGTGGGTTGCAAGTTGAAGACAATGATCATTTTTCACGATGACAGCAAGAATCACACGGCAACACCGTTTCTTTTCCTCATTTTCGAATATGCCGTCGCCCACCAAGAAGCACTACACCCGTCTTACCTTCGGCGAGAAGGTGAAGTTGTGCCAAATCGCCGCTATGCAACCCTTTACGCTCGACCGGTTGGCCGACTGGGCAACCCGGGCATTCGATTTGCCAAAGCCCCCAGCACTATCGACCATTCACGCTATTCTACGACGACGAGGCGCTATACTCAAGATGTCGTCAGCTGTCCATGCTCGCAAAAAGGCAAGGGACCCACTCGTCGACGCGTGGGAGGAGATCGTGGCGACCGAGTTCGACAAGATGGAGAAGATCGTCAAGACGGCCAACGACGCGTCGGTGGTCGCCTTGGCCCGACACCTCGCCGTGCAGCACAATCTTCCCGCCTCCAAGTGCCCTAGCTTCTCCAAGGGCTGGCTCCACCGCTTTAAGCGGCGGTGGGGCATCAAGAGCAAGCGCAAGCACGGCGAGGCAGCCTCGGTTGACCCCGAGGCTGTGCGTAGTGGACGGTTGAGCATGCGTAAGTTCACCGACCACTACGCACTAGCCGACATCTACAACATGGACGAGACCACCTTCTACTACCAGGAGGAGGCCCCGTCCACGTTGTCGAGACGTCACGCGGTCGCGGGATTCAAGGCGAAGAAGACGAGGCTGACTCTGTTCGTCGCATGCAACGCGGATGGGTCCAACAAACTGCCGCTTCTCTTTATTGGGAAAGAGGCAGCTCCTCGCGACCTTAAAGGGCAAGATCTTGGCGAGTTGGGTGTGGAGTACAAGAACACCAAGAAGGCATGGATGAACTCTATGACTTTTTTAAACTGGCTCCACGCCCTTGACTTGCGCATGCAGCGCGAAGATCGCCACATCCTACTGCTGGTCGACAACGTGAGCTCACACGTTCGCCCCCTTCGACTTCTGAAGAACGTACGCCTCGAGTTCCTCCCACCCAACACCACAAGC
>JAADXZ010000148.1:0-38418 GCA_023338055.1 Phytopythium mirpurense
AATCGGGAATAAACGCCCATACATGGTGTTTGCATGCGTTTGATTTACAACATATCTAAATGGCGCCGCGTAATTCGCAGTAGAAGCTGAGAAATCGTCGAAAAACTAAAATTCCAGGGTGTGTGCGTATATTTGCTGCGCGCAGTGTAATGTCGAAATTCAATCAGGGTATGTTACATTAAAGGTTACGGTACGAAGCGTAACCTTACTTTCTACATCGCTCCCACCCATCGTACTGTGGCGTAAACTTCGGGGCAAAAGGCCGCCCTCACGACGCGCGGGCGCTGCGCGGAAGCACGCCCAGCTCAATGTCGTCGTACGAGTCGTCCGTCTCGGGGAGCTCCTTGTGCCGGCCAAGCGAGATGGACAGCGAGCGCACGTTCAGGCACGACTTGGACGGCGAGCTGGCCGAGTCGGCGGCGGCGGTCCCCCCTAGACTGTCCTCGCCGTCCGGCTCGCCGCTGGCGCCACCTGCGTCGGCAGCCTGCCGCTCGAGGCGCTTCTTGCGGAGCGCCAAGATTTCGGGCGTGTGCACGAAGAAGAAGACGCCGATGCAGAAGAGCGCGATGACGTGCGCGCCCACGAGGTTCGTGTAGAGGCACACGTCGTGGTTGCGCTTGGACGGGTAGGCGAGCGCCCAGACGTCGTAGAGCAGGAAGATGGGCAGCAGCATGCGCGAGACGCCCCACACGATGTACGTGACGTAGACGGACCGCGTGTGGCTCTTGGTGTCCTCGCGCCCGACCGACTCCATGAACCCGCGCGCGTTCAGCGGCAGCGTCGCCAGCTCCACGAGCAGGAAGAGCAGCAGCCCGAACTGGCTGGCGGCGCAGCACGAGACAAAGTTGTTGACAAAGTACGGCACGCTGCGTCGGAACATGGAGAGGGAGGGAAAGGGGCGGAGGCACAGTCAGCACGTGAACGCTCCCGTCCTCGGGTCGGCCGACCTTGGGGCTGGATACAGGGGGGACGTACACGGCGACGATGTGGTGGGTGATGAAGACCAGCTGCATGGCCACGGGCCAGACGATGATGATGATCAGGTCGCACAGGAAGTACCCGATGGCTGCGGTGTCGCGACAGCACGGCGCATCGGAGTCGGCTGTTAGAGTGGCTGTCCCATACTCTAGTAGTCACCACCAGCGTTTGAGGACGATAGGACGCTACGCACCAATGGAGAAGACGAAGCTGGCCGAGCGGATGGAGGTCAGCGGCAGGAGCTGGCCGTCCCAGCTGATGTCCGCGAGCGCATACGCGACGCCTACCACGACCACGACCGCGTGGAGCGTCGAGTTAACCCTGCGCTCGCCCGCCACGCGCGGCACTGTCAGCTAACGGACGCCAGCCCAAATCCATTCGGTTCCCGTCCGCGCACGCAACGCTCGGGGTTGGCCCGCAACGTACCGGGAGCACCAGTCGGCCTTCTGTCCGGGCGTGAAGTCGGCGAACTCGGGCACGCGCCGCGTCGACAGTCGCCAGGCGACGGCGAAGTTGATCCAGAAGACGGTGAAGGAGAGCGCCGCCACGAGTGCGTTCTCGCCGATGCGCAGGTGGTACTCCTCTTCGAGCGCGACGCCCTCGCTGGCCATGGTCTATCGGCCGAAGCGCTGCGTTCGTTGCGCTGATGCTCGCGAAATGAGCGCGCGCGAGCAACAGGTTCTGGGTATACAGTGTATGAGGGCGCTCGGTATGCGACGGCAGCGCGAGTGCCGGGGATGACGCCCCAGCTGAGCTCCAGCAGGCGCGGATGTATGATGCGCTGGGTCCAGGTTAATTCGGTTCAGTGCGGTAGGGTGGAACACCCTCGAAAGTACGAGCGCAAAATCCCTCGATTGTAAGGTCAATTAGATTCAATTACTAGAAATTTGTAAGGATGTGACCTCAAATATAAGACTGTGTTGTTCTATCCCAATCGCGTGATGACGGCAAGCAAGCGTGGGACATGTTCGCTGGATCGTCGAGAATTCAGGGAGCGCGGATTGGCTGCATGGCAAGGTAAACAACTCATTGATTGGTGCATATTAAATTGCTCCGTACCTACACTTTTACACTGTAAAATCCACCTTGAAATGCGCGAGACATACACGCACAAAAAGTAGAGTGTTCTGCACTTAATCCGTGTATCCTCTTGTAACTCGTCAGAATCACATGCAACACTCCTTAAAATCAAGCGCTCCTAAACGTCGGGTTACGATGCACTAAATCCTAGGGTATCCTCTCGCTCCCCATCTCATCACCACCACTACAACTTCAGCTCACTGTCGCCCCACCCGAGCCAATCCACCTTGTCCTCCTCCGTAGGCGCCATGGGCTGCGGCTCCGGCGTGTCCACCGCAGACGATGGCGGCGGCGGCCACGCGGCCACCGACCGGCTCGCCAGAACGCCGGCGCTCGTGGCTGCCGCCCACGCGGAGCCCTCCTCGGCGCGTTCCTCCGGCGGCTGATGCTGGCCCATCGCAGCCGGATCGGGCGGTGGGAGCGACACGGGCGCCCACATCGAGCGCTCGGGCGCTGGCCACTCCAGACCCGGCGGTGGCGCAATCCTCGTGCTCGGACCGGCAGCAGACGCGGCCCCCGGCTTTGTCGCCGGCGAGACAAGCGGGTCGACAGGCTCGAGCGCGCGGCGGAGGCTGCTCATCGAGCCCAACGCACCGTCTGCATGCTGCTGTGGCCGCTGCGACGATGACGAAGACGCGGCCGTCGCCCTCGAAGTCGCAGACGGCTTGGCGGACGACCCGTGTTGAAGCTGCGGCGCTGTCGACGCTCTAGCGCGCCGCTCCTTCTTGTCGCCCCCGCGAGACGCTGCCGCCGCCGCCGCCGCCGCCGCCGCTGCCGTCGAGCGGTGGTTACGCCTCGTACCCCGCCTCTTCGTCTCGCTCGACGCGTCGCTGCCGGCGCGGCGGCGGATGACCGTGTACCCCGCCGCGTCTGCTGCCGGCGTTGCTGCCGACTGAATACACCACGTGTGCTCGCTCTGGGCGGCGGGCGGGACCCCAACGGACTGCGAGCGCTGGCGCCGAAGCACCACGTAGCCCCCGCCGGCCTCCTCCTGCACCAGATCGTCTGTTTCTCGGCGCTCCCCGACCTGCTCGCCCCGCTCGCTGGCGATCAGCGCCTCGCGGACGGAGCCGAACAGCACGCGGCGAGGCGACGGCGTCGACGACTGTGACAGCGGCGAGGCCGGCACCGGCGACGCCAGCTTCTCCTCTTGCAACGGAGGCGCTTGGATCTCCATTCGCGCCGTCGTCACTTCAAACTTGACCGCGTCCTTATCAAAGGGGGACCCCGTGGACGCTGTGGCGTTCCCCGACGGCGGCGGCGGCGGCGGGGGCGGCCTAATGGGCTCTGGGGGTTGCTCCGAGTCGCCAACGCCCATCGATGTGTGCGCCGCGGGTGAAATCCCGACATGGCCAAAGACAGAAGAAAGGCGCGGCCGGATGGAGGAGCCCCAACTGTCGGATCCTCGGCTCCAACGGGCGACAGCGTGCCAGCGTGCGACGAGGCGCTTTCTTCCCTTGATGGGACATCTCGCTCCCCCTCCCGTGTTGCGCCAACCAGAAGTATATTGAGCGAGCGAGCGACTCGTCGGGCGGCCGACCAACAGCCGCGATGAGCGCGCTGCTGCGGCCGCACGTGCGTGACCTGGTCGAGCTCTGCGTGCACGTCCGCGACTCGGAGGCGGCGGCGCCCGACGCGCGCGAGTCCCTGCGGAAGATCAAGTGGCGACGCGCCAAGCAGGAGCAGCAGCGCCTCGCCGAGCTGCAGCAACTCGCCCAAGACCACGACCATCGCCCTGGTGAGGACGCTCACATTCTCGACTCGGTACTGCAAGAGGAACTATCGCCGCTGGCAGCCCACGAGCCATCGCCAAGCGAGTCCCAGTCGTGCGAACCGGCTGAAACAGACATGGAGGTCGGCGCGGCGCGGACTCTGGACGATCTCGTGGCGGAAATCCAACGCCGCGACGTGGTGGTCTCGTGCCGCCCTTTGCCTGGCGAGCCGTCGGACCCGCTCGGGGCGCTCTCGGTGCCGTGCAAGCGCGACGGCAACTCGATCACGCTGTGCCGCCCAGACGAGTCGCAGCGCTTGTTGGTTGTGTTCGGCGGCCGCGTGCTGCGGGACACGGCCATGCTGCGGCCTTCCGCGGTCGAGGCGAAAGACCCGGTGATGCTCGAGCGCGTGCGGTACACGTTCTCGAACGCGGTCTACGTGTACGACATGAGTACGCAGCGGTGGCGCTTCCAGGAATGCTCGGGCCGGCCGCCTGCGGAGCGCAGCGACCACTCGGCGCTGTTCCTGGCGCCGCGGTTCCTGCTCATGTTCGGCGGCCGCGGTCGCAACGGCCAGGTGTTCGGCGACCTGCACGCGCTCTCGCTCGAGAGCTGGCGATGGCGGCAGGTCGACCACGAGCGCGCGCCAATGGAGCGCTACTGGCACGGGTGGTGCGCGGGCGACAGCTCGAGCGTCTTCCTGTTCGGCGGCCGGTCGGACGCGCTGGTGTTCGGCGACTTGGCACAGCTCCGGTCTTCATCCGTCGCTCGTTGGCTAGACGCACAAGAGACGCAGGGGGGGCGACTGGCCGCGCCGACGCCGCCAGCAGAGGCGCTCACGCCCCGGACAGCTGCGGCGCCGGCGTGGGTGTACCCTCACACGGTAGGCAAGGCGCCTTCCCGGCGCTTCGGGATGCAGGTGGTCGCTCTGGAGAACGACCAGATCGCCGTGGTCGGCGGCTGGGGAGACGCGACGCATAGGCGCTCAGGGTCTGCGGGCGCCAAACCGCTGGACGTGCACGTGCTCGACACGGTGACGCTGCTGTGGTCGGCGCCGCGGCTGTCGTCGCTCGTGTGCGCCTCGCCCTCGACGCCGGCCGCGCGCATGCTGTTCGAGTGCTTCTACGCCGCGCAGACGCTGGTCGTGTACGGAGGGCACACGTACGCGCGGGACGGCGAGCCGGAGCCGTTCACGGCGTCGCCCGATGCGAGCCAGGCGCTGTACTCGCTGGACCTGCCACGGATGATCTGGCGGCGCCAGGAGCTCCCGCTGCCGCCCCCGCACGTGCACAACAGCAGCTCCAACGTCTTGGTGGGAGCGGGCGGCGGCTATGTCGGCGTCACGTGCTCGTCCAGCTACGGCACGAACGAGATCTCGGAGACGCCGCTCGAGCTGCGGCTGCATGCATTCGACCTGCCGTTTCACTGATTTCAGTACACTGTGGACGGTGCAAGGTTGAAGACGCGAGTGAAAAGACTGATATAAAACAGACACCACAGATGCGCATACACTGCGCATCGCAACACGGAAAAACCTGTGACGTGGCGCGAATTCTTGTGGATGCCATGTTTTCTGCCAATTAAACACACTCAAGAATGATTTTCTACCAATTAAACAGATGGAAAGGACCAGCACGGTTTGCGCAAACGCCGCTTGGCCTCTTGTCTGTTGCCCCGTGACAGCTCATCACGGGTGGGCCTGGACCACTGGAACGGAATACATCTCAACCAGTTCAACCCACCCATACTCCTATATTTTTCTATATCAAGACCACCAAACGGTCCAGGTTCATCCACACACAGGTCTCATAAATCAACCCGACCCGTTCCCCCTCGCTTTCTGAAAAGGTTCTGGTGGAGCTGCTGGGCCAGAGCGCCGGCACCAGGAGGCTCGTGCCACAGCTTGTGGCATTGGATCTCCGCAGAGCCTCCATCTCATTTCTGCTCTCGTCGCGTGCCCTCCGCGCCCCGCCCGCCCCAACCCCGCGATCCACAATGCTGGGAGGTCGCCAGCTCGCGCGCGCTGCCCGCCTCTGCCAGCGGCAGCAGGCGTCCACGCGTCGCGTCGCGCGCGGCATGTCGTCCATGGCCAAGCGCGCGACGCAGGCGCCGGCGCTCGCGGCCGCTGACGCCGCGTCCTCGCCCGCGCGGTCGCTGTCGACGCAGCAGGCGGCGAACGCCGCGGAGCGCCGCGCGCCCAAGGTGACGGACGCGTTCATCGGCAAGACGGGCGCCGAGATCTTCCACGAGACGCTGGCGGACCTGGGCGTGGACTGCGTATTCGGCTACCCGGGCGGCGCGATCCTGCCCGTGTTCGACGCTATCCACGAGAGCGAGCACTTCAAGTTCGTGCTGACGCGCCACGAGCAGGGCGCCGGGCACATGGCGCAGGGCTACGCGCGCGCGACGGGCAAGCCTGGCGTGGTGCTGGTCACGTCGGGCCCGGGCGCGACCAACACGGTGACGCCGCTGCAGGACGCGCTGATGGACGGCACGCCCATGGTGGTCTTCAGCGGGCAGGTGGCGACGCAGGTGCTGGGCAGCGACGCGTTCCAGGAGGCGGACGTCATGGGCATCACGCGGCCGTGCACCAAGTGGAACGTGCAGGTGCGCAACGTCAAGGACCTGGCGCGCAACATCCGCGAGGCGTTCCACATCGCGACGACGGGCCGCCCGGGCCCCGTGCTCGTGGACCTGCCCAAGGACGTGACGGCGGGGCTGTGCAAGACGCCCGTGGTGGACGAGCCGCAGCTGCTGGGCTACTACGGCCAGCGCAAGACGGTGGGCAACCGCGTGGACCAGGAGAAGAACCTGGCCGAGGCCGTCAAGCTCATCAACATGGCCAAGAAGCCCATCATCTACGCCGGCGCCGGCGTGCTGCACGCGAGCGAGGAGCTGCGCGCGCTCGCGCGCCAGGGCAACATCCCCGTGACCACGTCGCTGCAGGGCATGGGCGCGTTCGACGAGCGCGACCCGCTGTCGCTGCACATGCTCGGCATGCACGGCTCGGTGTACGCCAACAAGGCCATCCAGGACGCCGACCTGGTCATCGCGCTGGGCGCGCGCTTCGACGACCGCGTCACGGGCCGCGTGCCCGACTTCGCGCCCGAGGCGCAGCGCGCGGCGCGCGAGGGCCGCGGCGGCATCATCCACTTTGACATTTCGGGCAAGCAGATCGGCAAGATCGTGCCGGCGACCGTGGGCGTGGTGGGCGACACCAAGTTCAACATTGCGCAGATCCTGCCCAAGGTCGAGAGCAAGCCGCGGTCCGAGTGGCACAAGAAGGTGCAGGCGTGGAAGGCGCGGTACCCGTTCCGCTACCGGCCGGCGGCGCCCGGCGCGCCCATGAAGGCGCAGCGCGTGATCGAGGAGCTGTACACGCAGACGAAGCACCGCGACGACGTCATCATCTCGACCGGCGTGGGCCAGCACCAGATGTGGGCCGCGCAGTTCTACCGCTGGTCGCGCCCCAACTCGATCATCACGTCGGGCGGCCTCGGCACCATGGGCTTCGGACTGCCCGCGGCCATCGGCGCCAAGGTGGCGCGGCCCGACGCGCTCGTGGTCGACATTGACGGCGACGCGAGCTTCGCCATGACGCTGACGGAGATGGCGACGGCCGCCGAGTTCGGCGTCGGCGTCAAGGTGCTGCTGCTCAACAACGACTTCCAGGGCATGGTCAAGCAGTGGCAGGACCTCTTTTACGAGGAGCGGTACTCGGGCACGCCCATGAAGAACCCCAACTTCGTCAAGCTCGCCGAGGCCATGAACTGCGAGGGCCTGCGCTGCTCGGACGAGCAGGAGCTCGAGGGCGCCATGCGGCGCTTCCTCGAGGCCGACGGCCCCATCCTCGCCGAGTTTGTCGTCGAGAAGAACGAGCACTGCTACCCCATGGTCGGCGCCGGCCGCGCGCTCGACGAGATGATCATCGGCGACTTTGACGACTGCCCGCCGACCACGTCGGTCTGAGCGGCAGTCGGTCGGTCGGTCGGTCGGTCGGCGAGTTGGATCGATCGATGGAGAGGCTGCGAGCAAGTGTATGGTGGTGAGCGAAACGGCTAAGTAAACGAATGACAGGGGAAGAGGCGGCGCTTCCGAGAGACCCACGCGGTCTCCCTCGCGCCCCCTCTTGTCTTTATGTATCACGCCCGTCCATCCTCTCGGTCTCTGAGCGCTGCAGGCTTGCTGTATGTCTCCCTCCGCTCGCTCACTGCAGCAGCGGCAGCAGCTTGTCGCGCGCGTGCAGGTCGAGCGTCGCGTCGCAGCCGCCAATGTGCTGCCCGTTGATGAAGACGTTGGGCACCGTGCGCTGGCCCGTGAGCGTCGCCAGCAGCGACTGGATCTCCGCGCCGTCCTCTGTAGTAGCTCATAGTGATAGGTAACGAGCGGCCCAGTCGGTCAGCCCAACACGTCTCGGGCTGGGTGGGATGCGTCAAGCAAGCGCGTTCTGCAATTTCCAGCACGCACCGCGGAGGTCGAGCTCGATGACCTCGTGCTCGACATCGAGCTCCTCGAACAGCATCTTGACGCGGCGGCAGAACGGGCAGTGCGTCTTGGAGAACACGAGCACGGGCGCCGACGCGATCGCCGCCTGCGTGCCGAGAGATCCGTCAGTCGCCGCCCGCTCGGCTTGGAACGAACGGGGAAGCGCAGCGGGACCTGGATAGACGGCTTGGTCGCCTCCACGTGCAGCGAGCGAGCGCCCGCGCGGGCAAAGGACAATGCAGCGGGTCCTCGGCGCGCAGAGGCGGCGGCAGCGAGCGACAAACAGCGGCGAGGCAGCATCTTGCCCTGGTCGGGGGCGGCAGGTCGCTCTTTGGCTCTGCTCTCTCTCTGTGGGTGACCGCAGGATGCTGGCATAGATTGCGTAATCATCTCGATTTAGTGACTCCTAGTTTAAATATGTTAGATAGTGTATTCGATATAATGACTTTGACAAGCATGGCGCCAATGCATCGTGGCGATCGTCCCAGGGATTTCGCCGTCGACAGGAGTGGGCTGAGGGGAGTGTCCTGCTGCAGCGACAGAGTCGCTCATGGCATTGAACTCATGGCAACATTGCATCGTCGTACCGCAGCTGCGACGCTGTCTCGGATTCGATGCACAATGCGCCGAGGGAATCAGTGCTCTCCTGCGATACTGCATCGAAACCTCATCGCGACACGTACACTGGCGATAAGCTGCTCCGTTGACCAATCGTCCAAGACGAGGAGAGGCGTAGGGTAGAGCCCACGCATAGCACCAGCTACAGCAAATGGTATCCCGCAACCGCCAAGAGCTCGTGCACGCGCTCCGCCACGGTTTCGACGCGGCCGCGGTAGATTTAGAGTCTAGACGGCATGGCTTTTATCTATCAACGCGCCCGATGCGACGCAAAGAAAGCAAGCATCGAGTGATTGGCCGACGCTGCAGACCCGTTGATCCGTGCGGACGCGAGCTGCATGGAAGCAGTTGATGGCAACTGGCTGTTAAGCTCCCGGTGTGTCTGTAGTTTGCTGGTGACCTACTTGGATTATAGTACTGTACGAAAGGCAACTTGTCTTGCATTGCGTTGATCGTGTGCTTTTGCCCACGTCGAGTTCAGTTTGGTCCGGTGGCACAATTTTTAGGGCCGAAGGGGGAACAGGCTGCACATTTTTTGCCTTGATGCCATCAAATCAAAAACAAATGTGCAAACCGCTACACACGCAGACAAAAACGCGGCGTTGCGGAACCAAACACCAAGGCAAATTTTACGTGCGATGCTGAACTGGACTTCAGCCCGGAAATCGTCCACTTTGAAGTGAGAAACAGCTGGGACAAGAGCAATAAGCATGAACAGCCAACGTGGGGGCCGAAATTTGAGGTCTCGTCGCTTCAAAATGGTAGATGCATTCATTAATACTTAGACTCTCAGCGACTACTGTGACAGCTGTTGCCGCCACTCGTGGCAGCCGCACAGCAGGAACCATTGCGCTGAGATCACTACCCACCCAATCCAATCCGAGTGGGTTTCGCGTCGTTACAGTTCCATTATATGACAGTCCATTCGACCCACCGCCACCACTATGCATGTATTGAAAACCAGTTTCCTCGACTGCAGCTGCATACTGTAGGTTTTCCTCCTCAATCCACGACCCCAACTTACCCACGTCCTTCTTCGAGCGCTGACGTTGCGCACTTCTTCCGCCCTCTCCAGAAAAATTGAACTTGTTAAACGATACGTAACTCACTACCATTTAGATTAATTCGCTACAAGTTAGTGTAAACCAATCGTTTGGCTCTTCTTCGCCACTCGAGCGTCGCGCAATTTTTGTCCGGCGGAAGGAAGGACAAGCGCGCGCGCTGAAAGGAAGCAAGAGGGAGGGAGGGAGGGAGCGGCGTGCGTTCTCGACAGAGAAAGAGGCGAGGCGGCAGCAGCACCTCTCTGCTCCTCCTCCTGTTGTCTCCCCGCTCGCCGGCGCTCATTTCCGCTCGGGCGCCTCGCGAGTTGAGCGGTCGTTAAACAAACCGCGGCCGCGTCTTCTCCCTTGCGTTTCTTCTCGTCGGTCGCGGCCGTTACGTGCGCGCGCGAGTGCGTGCTTCAGATCCAGCCGCCAGCCGCTGCGAGTGTCAAGGCGCAAGAAGTCTTCCCGCGCTACTCGAGCCGGCGTCGCATAGCCTTGGAGTGAAGCGCCGGGCGCCATGGAGGTCGGCACCGAGGTGTGGGTCACGAGCGACACGGAGGTCTGGGCGCCGGCCGAGGTGGTCGACTGCCAGCATGCGCGCTCCTCGGGCGTCGTCAAGGTGCGCCTCGCGGGCTCGGGCGAGATTGTATCGCGTACGTAACCCCCCTCACCAACCCCTGCCCTCGCCATCCGGCTGGCTGGCGCGGGCGCTACCCTACTACATAGCGCCGGGATTACACTGGCTGGCACTTGAGTCCGGGGAGTAGTGATCGTGGGCGGCCGACGCACTAACGAGGCGGTGGCCATGGCGGACGCAGGCGCGTGCTCGGAGCGCGAGGGCGGCGAGCGGGAGCTGTACCCGCGCAACAAGGCGCGCGACTTCGTCAACATGGCGTCACTCACGGGGCTCGAGCACCTGCACGAGCCGGCGCTGCTGCAGGCGCTGAGCGAGCGCTTCGCGCACGACCGCATCTACACGTCCATCGGCGACATCCTCGTGGCGCTCAACCCGCTCAAGGACCTCGACCTGTACTCGCCAGCCGAGATCGACCGCTACAAGCGCGTCATCTACCAGGCGACGGGCGCGCCGCTCGGCCGGCGCCGCCGCGGCGCCTCCCAGGACGCCGCCGTGCTGGAGCTGCCGCCGCACGTGTTCGCGATCGCGGGCAAGGCGTTCGCGGGGCTGCTCAAGTCGGACCGGCGCGACCAGTCGATTCTCGTGAGCGGCGAGTCCGGGTCGGGCAAGACCGAGTCGACCAAGTTCCTCATGCGCTTCCTCACGTCCGTCGGCCGCGACCAGTCGGCGACCGAGGACCTGGCGGGCGACGTGGTCGAGATCGGCAAGCGCATCCTGCAGACCAACCCGATCCTCGAGTCGTTCGGCAACGCGCAGACCATCCGCAACGACAACAGCTCGCGCTTCGGCAAGTTCATCAAGATCCAGTTCGGCGACCGCAACGAGATCGTCGGCGCCGAGATCGTGTCGTACCTGCTCGAGAAGGTGCGGCTGATCCACCAGTCGCCCGGCGAACGCAGCTTCCACATCTTCTACGAGCTGCTCGAGGGCATGGACGCGGAACGACTCGAGGCGCTCGGGCTCAAGCGCGGCGGCAAGTACGAGCTGCTCAACTCGTACGGCCCGGCCTTCTCGCGGCGCGGAGGCCTCGGCGGCAAGTACAAGCGGCTGTTCGACGAGACAGTGCGCGCGTTCGAGGACACGGGCGTGCCGGAGGAGGAGCGGCGCGACATCTTCAAGATCCTGGCCGCGCTGTTGCATCTCGGCAACGTCAACTTCAAGACGGAGGTCGCGGGCAGGGAGGAGGTGGTCACGATTGCGCCGGACGCCTTGCCGCACCTTGAGATGGCCGCCGGCCTCATGGGTGTGGAGACCGCCAAGCTCAAAGCGATCCTGCTCAGCCGGATGATCACGGCGGGCACGGAGGTCATGGTGCTGAAGCTCACGGCGGCACAGGCGAAGGACGTCGTCCGGTCGCTCGCCAAGGCTATCTACGGCCGCCTGTTCGCCTGGCTCGTCCGGCGACTCAGCGACGGCATCAACTACAAGGACTCGGGCTTGGAGACGGACGAGGACCTGGCGTCGATCGGCATCCTCGACATCTTCGGGTTCGAGAGTCTGGAGTGCAACGGCTTCGAGCAGCTGTGCATCAACTACGCCAACGAGCGGCTCCAGGCGCAGTTCAACGAGTTCGTGTTCATCAAGGAGCAGCAGGTGTACATCGCCGAGGGCATCGACTGGGCGTCCGTGTCGTACCCGAGCAACGCCGCCTGCCTCGCGCTGTTCGACGACAAGGGCAACGGGCTCTTCTCTTTGCTGGACCAGGAGTGTCTGATGCCCAAAGGCTCGGACCAAGCGCTCGGCACCAAGTACTACCGATACCACGGCGGCGGCGACGACGGAACGGCGGACGAGGCCAACCAGGCCTCGCAGAAGTATAGGCTGCCGCAGCTGGTGACATCGTTCGGGCGCTACCTCCGCCACTCGCAGTCACAGCTGGACGACGAGGAAGAGGACGACAAGGCGCCGCTGGACCGCAAGAAGCACCCGTTCTCAGCTTCCAGGATGGAACGCGTGAACCACCAGTTCGCGATCCACCACTTCGCCGGCAAGGTGCGCTACAGCGTGCTCCAGTTTGTGGAGAAGAACCAAGACACGCTCCCCACGGACGCGAGCAGCCTACTGACGAGCTCGTCGAACGTGGTCGTCGTGGCGATCGGCGACGACGACGTCGTCGACCAGTCTCACGAGTTGGGCCCGGGACGCCGCCGGTACTCCATGCTGCGGTCCCCAAGCGTGTCGGCGCAGTTCCGGGGCCAGTTGGACCGCCTGCTGGTCGAGATCGCGCAGACGGAGCCGCATTACATCCGCTGTCTCAAGCCGAACGAGCTCAAGCGAGCAGGCGTTTTCGACCGCGAGCGGATGGTCGAGCAGCTGCGTTCCGTCGGAGTGCTGGAGGCGCTCCGCATCGCTCGCGCCGGGTACTCGGTGCGCCTCGCCCACGCAACGTTCGTCGAGCTGTTTTTTGGCTTCCGGAACCTCGTGCAGCTCCAAGCGGAGTTCCTGACCCTGTCGAAGCGCGAGCAGGCCCAAGAGTTGGTCGACGTCCTTATGGATCGGTACCTCCGCGATCGCGAGTCTAGCCGTCGCTGGAGTGCCGACGCTCTTGGCAGCGACGAGCAGGCGGAACGAGCTGCGAGGGCCGACGCGCGCCGCCGCCAGAGCGTGCAGGTCGGCAACACGCTAGTCTTCTGCAAGACGGACACGTTCAACAAGTTTTCCCAGTACCGGCTGGAGGTCCGCGACCGCGCGGCGCTCGTGATCCAGAGGCACATCCGCGGCTACCGTCGCCGCTGTTTGTTCCAGAAGCTGAGGGAGGGCGCGGTGCGAGTGCAGAGCCTCGTCCGGCGGTGCATCGCCAAGAAGGAGCTCGCGAAGCGCCGGGAGCAGCGCAGAGAGGCGGCGGCCGAAGTGATCCAGAAGCAGAGCCGGCTGTGGCTGGCCGAGTGCCGACGCGTCCGTGTGGTCGTCCAGGAGTTCCGTCTGCGCCGCGCCTTCGTTAGCTTCCGCCAGGGGTGCAAGGCGTCGCAGGCCGAGGCGGAGATGGAGCCGTCGCCAGGCGAGGAGAGCGTCTCGGACTCGGGCAGGGAGCATCTCGTGGCTGGCGTCAAGACCAGCAGTGTCTTGGAATCGAAGAGCGGCCACTTGAGCCTGGACGAAGCGGCTGCCAACGGCCCTGCACGCATCCCCAAGGCGGGCGGGCGTCGTCGCGCCAACAGCAGGTCGCATCCGCGGCGCCAGCGCTTAGGGAGCGACTTTGAGGACCGCAATGCGCTGCTAGAGACCGAGATCCTGCGGCTGCAGCAGCTCCTGGTGGACAACAAGGGACACGCGGCTCCCGCAGCGCGCTCGCGTCGCGCGTCGACCAGTTCTCGCCCGCCGAAGAACCTCCCGCACCCGCCTCTCGCGTACCAGATCGACTCGGTGGCCGCTCGGCCGCCGCGCCAGGCCAAGGGCCGACGCAGCTACTCGGTCGATGGCGCCGAGTTCTCGGGCGACGAGGGGGAGGAGGAGGACGACGAGGTGTCGCTGCTGCCTCCGCGGCGCGCGCAGAGCGTCCTCCCTCGCCGCCAGCAGGACCACGTGTCCATGCTGGCGAGCAAGATCGAGGAGCTGGACGCCAAGTGCAAGTTCTTGGAGCAGATCGTGGCCAAGCGGACGTTCGAGGACGCCGCCGCGCCCTTCGGGACCTCGCGCGAGTCTTCCATGATCGGCGGCCCGGGCTGGGGCGAGACCTCGTCCATGGACGGGTCGGCGTACGGCGACGCGCCGCTGAGCGACCAGAGCGAGTCGGCGGCGGGCGTCGACGCCATCCTGGCCAACATCCAGCAGCAAATGAGCTACCTGCGGCGGTCGATCGCGGCCAAAGAGGAGGTGCTCCGCTCCACACGCAAGTCGCACGCCGCGTCCGTCTCGTCCAGCACACGCCCGACCCGCTCGTCGTCCATCGCGTCGTCGACGTCCTACTCGGGCCTTCCGGGGGACGCGCCGCCGAGCCTGCCGTCCGTGACGCACTCGGGCTCGCACACGTCGGGCGGCCTGTCGCCGCACTCGCACGGGCCAGCGCGCCGTCGAAGCTCCATCGGGTTCCCGGCCACGCCGACGGGCTCGTACTACCAGGGCACGCCGCGCTCGTCGGTCGGCGGCGCCCGGGCCGCGCCGCGCATCGTCAAGTGGGCTCGGAGCAACAACTGCTATGAGTGCGAAGAGCCCTTCAGCCTGTTCGTGCGGCGCCACCACTGCCGCATGTGCGGCAACTCGTTCTGCCACGGTGCGGCCGGTTTGTGGAGCGTTCGCGTCGAGGGGGATGGTATGCCAGGGTGCTTGCTGACTGTGACTGCAACTGTGCGACTGTGAATGTGACTGTGTGACTGTGCAGAGCACTCGAGCCGGCGGCTGTCCGTGTTCGGCATCGGCTTCGACGACGAGCCCGTGCGCGTGTGCGACGCGTGCTTCGCCGAGTTTTACGCGGCGACGCAGGACCCGTACGCGCCCATGAACTACGGCTCCTACGCCTTCAGCTCCACGCCCATGTCGAACTCGTCGCACATGAGCGCCATGTGACCGCCCGCCTGCCCGTCTACAGTAGTTAGCAGCTAGCAGCAGCAGTGCGAACGTATTTAGGATTTTATTCATCACAGGCAGCAGTAATAGCGACAGGAAGGCAAGTGTGTCGCCGCTCAAATGTCATTGGAAACAAAGCACCACCACACGATCTCCTTCCTCCGAGCTTACCTTGCCATGCGCCTCAGAAGGCTGGCGTCGGCGGAGCGATTGGCGAAGAACTGTGCTCGGTCGCCTCCTACGGGTTGGACGACCCTGAGAGTCTCGACCTGTTCGACAAGTACCGCGACGCCGCCGTCAAGTATAGCCAGATGAACTATGGCGACCCGTTCGCAGCCGAGGAAGAAGACGCCATCATGCACTTGCCGGTGATGCTGCACGTCGCGGAGGTTCGCCAGGACGAGGAAGAGGCGAAGGCCATGCTGTCGATCCTCCACACGACCAAGACGCGCCTGGTGGAGCACTGCGCGGCACAAGAGAACGGCTCGTAGAGGCGGCGAGGCTCAAGGGCTGCTTTCATATGATGTTTTATATTAATCAATAGAAGTACAAAGCAGTCCATAGCAATAGCGAGGCAACGACCACCGCGCGGCTGACTACCACGTCACTGCAGGCGAGTACTAGAACTTACGACTCTGGGGCGTCCGTCCGTTGGTCTCGACTCTTGATCGAAGGCGCTCCACTGCCGTTGACAATAGCCGCACCGTCTAGTTCCAACGCGGACGCGGCTTGGCCTGCTTCTTCACAGTAGAAGACTTGAGCACGCTCTTGACCACTGCAACGGGACGCTCGAGCGCTCCCGAGCTCTTGTAGGTCGGCAGCGGGATCCGTGTCGGCTCGTGCTTCTTGTGCCGCTCACTCTCGCGTCGCTCCGATGGCTTCACGGCCTTGACACCGGCAGTAGATGTCGAAGTAGCGGAGGGAACGTGCGGACGGAAGCCGAACTGGATCGAGGCCGCACTCGGTCGACCATGCGATGGGTGCGTCGGCGACGATGCTGAGCTAGATGAGGCATGCTTGGCCGCTGCATCCATCGCTGTCGAGTCGCTCGAGCGATGCGTGTACGCGAGGGACTGCATCATCGTCACCGTAGGCTCAAGCTCGTCAATACGCGCTCCTTGCCGCGGCTCGGATGCCTTCGCGTTTGACGCATCCTCCGCATCGCCCTTGACCAATAGCGCGTCCATGCCGTCCACCTCGGCATCCGAGTCGTACGCCTCGCCGCCCAGGACGAAGTCGGAGTCGTTCAGCGACGAGCAGACGGAGTCAATGTCAAATCCCCATGCGCCACACTCCAGGTTCTCATCCTCGCCCTCGTCCTCCTCCACGTCCAGCTCGTCGCTCGAGTCGTACGCCTCGCCGCCGAGGAGCAAGTCCGTGTCGTTGAGCGACGCCCGCGACGCCGACGACGATGCAACCGACTCGAGCTCCCAGTCGACGTCGAGGCCGCTCGACCGGAGCCATTCGCTGTCGACCTCGGAGCTCAGGTCAAAGCTGTCGTCCAGGTCGAAGTAGTCAGCCACCTCGGCCTCGCCGTGGTCGGTCGTCGAGCTGGCGAGCGCGTCGTGGGTCTTGGCGTTGTTGTTGACGTCGTTGACGCCGTTGGAGCGCGCGGCCTCGCTAGGCTCCTCCGGGGAGGCGCCAGCAGCCGCCGCGGGCGACGAGAGGGCCGCCGCGAGCGCCAGAAGCGCTAGGAGGCAGTAGAGAACCGCAAGGAGCGAGAGGAAGCCGGCAGCGGACTGGGCGAGCGGCAGCGCGGCGAACATCTCGAGGCTCATGGTTGTTCTTGCTGCTTGTTTGGCTGAGGGTGCTGTGCTTTTGGCTCGTCTTCTTGTTCGCGCAGGAAAGTCGGAATGAGGCGAGCCAGCAGGTGGCGGTCCAAAAGCGACTTGATGTTTGTATGCTGCAGTGTTGAAGCGAGGCCGATTTTGGCGCCAAGCAAGCAAGCAAGAGTGGTTCTGGGAACAGGCTGCTGTTTGAACGGCCATACAATACTGTATGCTGATGTTTTCTGAATTGCACTACTGTAGGTTAACGATTTAACAGACACGAGTCGGTAGTACTGTACTGTATGTGTGAGTACTAGACTACAGTGGAGTAGTATTAGAGGTCTCTGTACTTTTCTAGTATCGTATCTACAGGACGCACTACTGTACTGTGGTTTTGAGCTCCTACTATAATAATAGGAGCTCCAAGGAACTTCCTAGTAGGAACTTCCTACCGTGGCCAGATTACTTTGAGATACTAGTAAACACAATGTATTGTATTTGTTTTGCCCAAATGTTGCCGTTATGAACTTGTCCGCCCACTTCAACATGGAGCAGTACACCTAGAACAGGATGCTGTGGCAAATGGATGGGCCCACCTCCGGCTCACGTAGTGTGAAGCGCACCCAACGACAGCACTGACGCCCTCGCGAAGCCAATGAATAGCTTGAGCTTCATGCCGCTCACGTGCATTTACTGTGACTGCCAACGATATACTCCGAGTACGTTCGTTCCTCGTATGAACACAGAGTTGCCTTGACTTTCTGTCGGGGATCGTAATCGGGTCGAGTATCTGTAGCCCACCCACCACGTGTAAGAGCGTGCCTATCACTGCCAAGAAACCTAGTGAGGTAAAGACACAACGCACTTGAGCCCAGTGAACTCATGAATACACTGCTCGCATCGGCACCTGCAAGCACTTGAGTTCCAGTGAACTCATGAACGTATACGAGGCTGAGCCATGCATCGGGGAAAACACAGGAGATAACCGGGCTTTTCAAAACCCAATATCGTGTTGCTATTTTATTTATATCCCAAAATACCCCAATATAAAAACACCCATTCGACAATACTAGTAGCTTTCTTTTTACACCAAAATGTTTAGTTTGTTGTGACCCAAACACAAAAGCAGTTTGCGTTTTTGCACAATGGTACAAATGTGACTTCAGAGCCGACCGACAGGGTACGGTGACCAGATAAGGACGCGTACACTTTGACGTATTTCTAAAAAAAAATAGCCTCACCATATGTTTACAAAAGTTCTCGATATCCTACACAATTATCTGTACAATTTATAGTGTGTAGGTGTAAAAAAGAGATTCTTTTGATTTATCGATGTTCTTTTTTGGCTATTGTAGATAAAAATAATCATTTTTTTATGACTGATCGGATAGGTGATGCTAAGGAGTATACGTCAGCTTGTGTATTATTTAACATACATGTATATTTGTACACACCGATGTTTGTGTGTTGGTTTATGCAACAACAAACAGGGAATCTCCGAGGTTTTTCCTTGTCCCGGCGCTTCCGACATACAATGTGTTTTTCTGTTTTGCTTCGTTTTATGGGTGAGCCGGAATGATGGTGACCCACGGATTCGCATCGTTCGCTCGACCACACTTGCAACAGCCCCAACGCCTCGACCCGCGCGTCCGTCCTCCCGCCCTCCCTGCCGCCCGCGCCCCGCCCGCCATGCTGGTGTCGACACTCACGAAAACGCTGGCGGCCTCTACTCGCTCCGCGCTCTCCCCCGCGGCGGCGCAGCGCTCGCGGCTGCCCCATGCGCTGGGCGCGTCGCTCTCGCGGTCGTTCCACGGGTCCCTCCTTGCCGCGTCGGCCTTCGACGACGCCGGCGGGTCCTCGCGGCTGCAGCAGACGCCCGTGAACTTTGTACGCTTCCCGAGCGGTCCTGCGGGGAGATAGCGCCGAGGCTAATGCGGTGTAATGCATGCGTGCGTGCGTGCATGTGTGCGTGTGAGCAGGGCCTCCTGGTGGTGCCGCAGCAGCGCGCGTGGGTGGTGGAGCGCTTCGGGCGGTTCCACGGCGTGCTGGAGCCCGGGCTGCACTTCCGCATCCCGGTGGTGGACCGCATCGCGTACGTGCACTCGCTCAAGGAGGAGGCCATCAAGATCCCGGGGCAGGTGGCCATCACGCGCGACAACGTGACCATCAACATCGACGGCGTGCTGTACGTCAAGATCGTGGACCCGTACAACGCGAGCTACGGCGTGGAGGACGCCATCTACGCCGTGACGCAGCTGGCGCAGACCACGATGCGCTCCGAGCTGGGCAAGATCACGCTCGACAAGACGTTCGAGGAGCGCGAGTCGCTCAACCTCAACATCGTGCAGGCCATCAACCAGGCGTCCGCCGCCTGGGGCATCACGTGTCTGCGCTACGAGATCCGCGACATCTCGCCGCCCAAGAGCGTGCGCGCCGCCATGGACAGCCAGGCCGAGGCCGAGCGCCGCAAGCGCGCCGAGATCCTCGACTCGGAGGGCGAGCGCCAGGCCTACATCAACGTGGCGGAGGGCCGCAAGCGCGCCGCCGTACTCGAGGCGGAGGGTAACGCTGCCGCCATCCTGGCGCGCGCCGAGGCGTCCGCGAAGGCCATTCACCGGCTCTCGGAGGCCATTGGGTCCACGGGCGGCAAGGACGCCGTGGCGCTCCAGGTCGCCGAGAAGTACGTCGAGGCTTTCGGCAACATCGCCAAGGAGGGCACGACAGTGCTGCTGCCCGCCAATGCTAGCGACCCGGCCAGCATGGTCGCCTCGGCGCTGAGCGTCTTCACCAACATCCAGAAGCGAAGCGCGTCCGCGGCCGGCGCGGCCGCCAGCGACGCGATGCAACCGAGCGACGAGTACACGCTCGACAGTCTGGACGACAGCTTCCCGGCGCCCACCAAGCCGGGGCCCGCGCAATAGGAAGGGAAATGGGCCAAATTGCAGCGCGGCCGTCCGTCGCTTTGCGGTCGACTACTTCGTAACCCACTCGGACAGTGGGAGGACATCAACACGCCGCGCTGACCCCGTGCTCGCCGACCGTGCTGTGCCGTACTGACGGTATTTATATCCAGCCAGCCAGCCTTGTCTCGCCCGCCAGTGTGCGCCTCGCAACTCGCGATGCTGGCTTCCCCGTCGCTCCCATTGGCCTCCCCCATGCCGTCCGTGGCCTCGCTGCTCGTGACTCCGCAGCCCGTCCGGGCCTTGAGCGGCGGCGACGCGTGCTTCGCCTACGAGCGCCCGTCGACGTCGCTGGTCGACCTCGAGATCGTGCGAAAGATCGTCGAGCGCGAGGGCTGCATCGAGGCGCTGCAGCACCTCGTCGGCGCGGCTCGGCACTCTTCGGCTGCCGCCGCCACTGACGGTAGACGCCTCGAGGGCGACGCGGGCTACTGCTACACGGGTCCCCAGAGCCTCAGCGCGAGTCGTCGGCCGCTGTCGGCGCCCGCGGGCGTCTCGCCGCTCGTGGCCCCGCTCGTGCTGCAGAGCGTGCTGGACCAGCTGCGCGTCGTCGGCGTGCAGATCGTCGAGATGATCGCCGAGTGGCGCCGTCGGACCCGCGGCGGCGCGCAGACCTTCCAGTGGCGCGGGCTCAACTACCTGCTCAAGATGACGGCCGACCTCGACTTCCTCGCGTCCTGCGCCGCGGCCAGCAGCGTCGAGACGCTGCGTGCGCTGCCGCTGAGCCGCAACCCGCTGCTGTCGGCGCTGCCGCTCGACCACCCGCTGCTCGTCCGCGAGGCGCGCAGGCAGTCGGTCCCGCCCGAGGTCGCGGCTCAGCTGCAGCGGCTGCTGTCGGGCGGGAGCGTCGGAGGTGTCGGCGGCGTCGACCGCATGCGGCTTTTCGAGGCCAGCAAGGTCTTGGCGGCCGAGCTGGCGGCCGAGCGGCGTCGCCAGCACCTGCAGCGCCTCTCGGACACGTTCGGCGGCGACTTGGACGGCGAGGAGCTCGCGGACGAAGCGGTGGGCGCCGAGACCCCTCCAGTGACCGTCTCCAAGAGCGTGCACTGGAGCCACCGACCCGTTGGGTTCGCTGCTCGTGGAGGAGGCTTGGCGGTCTCTAGCTCCGCTCCGAAGCTGGCAAAGGCCGAGGACGAGCTCGAGGCGGCTCGAGAGCTGCTCGCGCAGGCCGAGCACGAGCTCGGCGCGCTGCGGGAGCAGCTGGCGACGCGCCAGCGGCAGCTCCGGGACGCGGACGAGGGCCTCGCGCCGCCGCTGGCGCCCGAGCGCCGCCGCCGCCTCCAGACGCGCATCGGCGGCTTGGTCAACGACCTCAAGTTCCGCTCCGGCGACGTCTTCCAGCGCCGCAACGAGCTCCGCCGGCGAGAAAAGGCGCGCGACCGCAAGGACCCGCAGCAGCGTCGCTTTCCGCGGCAGGAGGCGGTCATCAGTGGCTCTCCCTCAACGCCACCGGACGATCTCTCCGGGCAGACGCGTCGCGCACCGCCGCTATCGCTGGCCGGGCTGGACGACGCCGAGCTGCTGGAGCAGGCGCTGCGGCGCGACGAGCTGCGGCGACACGAGCTCGTCGACCGCTTCGCGCGGCTGCGAGCTACCGCGACGACGGCCGCTCGGCAGCGCGCGCGGTCCGCTCCTGCCGGTGTGCGCCGGGCCATCCGCAGCACTACCGGTAGTAGTAACAACAGCGGTCGGAGCCGCCGCAACGCCGACGCTCGCGGTTCCGAAGCGACCGACGCCGAGTTCGAGCCACTCCCCGTGCGGCGCATGACGGCGGACGACGTGCAGCGGTTCGTCGACGCGCTCGGGCTCGGACTCGCTCCACTGCCCGACGGATCGACTGGCGGCTCGACCATCGCGTCCCGACTGACGTTGGGCGCGCTGCTCAAGGCCCAGGGGATCGACGGCGCGCTGCTGGCGGCGGCCACGGACCGCGACCTCGAGGAGCTCGGGGTGGCGCTGCGCTTGCACCGCGTGCGCATCTTGGACGCCGTCCGCGCCGCTTCCTGACGGTCATGGACACAGAGGCGCACACACGTCAAGGGCAGAACACACGCATCTATTTCATCGAGTGCAACGCAGCCTGCTTGCTGCGTGTGGGCGGTGGCGGTCACTGGGCGCCGGGGCGCTGCGCCTTGCGCGGCCGCGCGTCGGCCGAGCCCTTGAGCACGGCGAACTTGCGCTTCTTGAGCTGCTTGGCGCGCCGCTTCTGGTCGTTCTTGTGCATCTTGCGGGCCGCCGCGCGCGCCGGGTCGTTGACGAACTCGCGCTTGCGCTGCTGCTTGCGCGTCGCGCGGAACACGGCCACCTTGCGCTGCACGAGCGTGTACGCCTCGAGGAAGGCGGCCGCGCCGAGCTTGTGCTCGAGCAGCGCCAGCACCTCGTGCGCCAGCAGCGCCGTCTCGGACTGCGCCGGCGCCGCCGCGTCCGTCGCGGTCGACACGCGGTAGAGCGGGTTGATTATTTGCATGACGTGCTGCCGCACGAACTCGACGTCGCGCGTCGCAATGAGCGCCGCGAACAGCTTGAAGACGGCGGTCTGCACCGTCGCGTGGGCGCCACGACTCACGTACGACAGGCGCGTCAGCAGCCAGCCGACCGGGGTCGCGGGCTGCTTGGTCGCTTGCTCCTCGGCCGCCTGCTCGCCCTCTTGCTGCGTGGCGTCGTTTGCCGCGGCCTCGTCGGCCTCAGCGTCTGCTCGGGCGTCTTCTTCCGCCTCGTCCGCCTCCTCCTCGTCGCTCGTGGCCTCGTCCGCGTCCTCCGTCACGTGCTGCGGGATCTCCGGGGAGGACACGAGCGCCTCCATCAGGAACGGCAGCGCCGCCAGGATCTCGCTCGCCAGGTCCTCGTCCAGCGCCGCGCCCGTGCGGTCGAGCAGCTTGCTGATGCTGCTGGCGATGGCGAACAGCGCGCCCGGCCGCTTGAGGAGCGCGTCGCCCTGCTGCACCACGTCGCGTGCCATGTGGTTCTTGACGAGCTGCTCCGGCGAGAGCAGCCGCAGCGTCGCGGCGTCTCGCAGACGCAGGTACGCGTTGATCAGCCGCATGGCGCCCAGCCGTACCCACGCGTGCGGGTACGACAGCAGCGGGAGCACGACCTGGTCCATGAAGCCCGCGCGCAGCCCCGCCTCCTTGGCATCCTTGGACGCGAGCCACGTCTCCCAGACGCCGGCCAGGTGCTCGCTCCACGCCCGCAAGCACTCGACGACGTGGTACGCGACCTGCCAGTCCACCGCGGCGTTGTCGACCGCCGCCTCGACGTCCGCGAGGCACCGCACGAGCGCGCGGGCCGCGTTGTCCAGCACGCCAAGGGGGTTTGGCCCCGCGCCCGCGCGGCGAGCGAGACACTCTGGGCGTGCACGCAGCACGAGCACCGTCACTTGCGCCGCCGCGCACAGGAGCTTGGGGTCGGCGATCACCGGGAGCGTCGCGACGCTCTCCGCAGCTTCGTGGCCCGGTCGCGGCGGCTGCTGCTGCTGCTGGAGCGTCGCCGTCTTCTTCTTCTTGCCACCGGCACCGCCGCCGGGCACCACGTGCCACCACTTGGCGATGAGCTGGACGCTCTCGTTGAGCTGCTGGGCGCCCATGCGCCGCAGCAGCGTCGTGATGGCCTCCCCGGCCAGCGCTCGGCACGCGGCCGCCTCGTCGTTGGCGAGCCGCAGCACGAGCGGCAGCAGGAAGAACTGCGCGCGCTCGTTGATCATCTCGGCCGGGAGCTTCTTGACGAGCACGCCGAGCGACTCGAGCACCGCCACGCGGCCCGACTCGTACGTGTACGCGAGGTTGTTCATGAGGAAGCTCAGGTGCTGTGTGACGCGCTTGGCGCCCAGCGGGTACTCGAGCAGGAAGGTCACGAAGATGGCGCGGCAGTTGGAGCGCGCGCTCTGCGCGTCACTCTGCACGAGCAGCTCGCCGACGCGCAGCACGACGTCGTACACCTCGTTGACCACCAGGCGCGACGCGATCACGGCGCGCAGCAGCGCGAACGTCGCGTTCTGGTGCTCACGCTCGTCCAGGTCGGCGCGCACAAAGCTCAGCGCGACCCGCAGCTGCGCCTCCGTCAGGCGGAAGGCCGGCCGCGCCTGCAGCACGGTCGTGAGCGCGCGGTAGCACGTCTGCACCATCTCGTTGTGCGTCGCCGCGCCCGCCTTCTGCAGGATCTTGAACAGGCGGCGCACGAGCGGATCGAGCGCCACGTCCATGGACGGCAGGTCGCTGCGCGGCAGCAGCATCGTCAGGCACTTGAGCGACTGGATGACCGCACGGTCGTTCTTGGCCTCGGCCGCGCAGCGCATCAGCAGTGGCACAAGCGGGTCCAGCAGCGCCGGAGGCAGCGGCGAGCGCGAGGACGCCGTCGACACGGCCAGCGCCGGCGACTTGCGCATCATCGAGTGCACGAGGAGCGCCGAGAACGTGAGCAGCTCGTCGAGGTGCGCGGTCGACGCAGGCGTCCCGGCGTGGTCTCCGTCCGCCAGCGCGCCGCCGACGTCGTGGCGGTTGTAGCCCGTCATGCTCGACGGCACTGCCAGGAGCTTGGCCGTGTCCAGCGCGCGCACGCGGCCGTTGGCGGCGAGCGCTCGCGTCGCCTTGGCGCTCTTCTCGTTCACGAGCCACGACTGCACCAGCGCGTCCGGCTGGTACTTGGCGCGCTCCTGCTCGGTCGCCGGGCGGACGGTCTCGAGGCACGACGTCATCAGGTTGTACGCGAGCAGGCAGACGTACGAGCGCTCGACGGCCGGGTTCTTGCTCAGCCCGAGCGCGACACGCTTGAGCGCATCGCGCAGGATCGCCATCGCCTTGGGAGCCGACGCGCCCGTGCCGCCGTGCCCGGCCTCGAGCGCCCGGTACTTGTCGATCAGAGCCGACAGCACCGCGTGGATGCTCGGGTTGGGCAGGAATGCCATGCTGCGCGCGAGCAGCTCGAGCGAGTCGAAGCCGCGCGCGCCGCTCGCCTTGGCCTCCCTCATCTTGGACTTGTGCGGCGCCGAGCCGTCCTGGTTCTCCAGCGCGTCGTGGTACAGCTCCATGACCAGCAGCTCCATCATGACGGGGATGCACGCGTCCAGAGGCGAGCTGTGGTCCTCGTCGCCCGCGGCACGCCCGCTCTTCTCCAGCAGCGACGCCGGCTTGTTGTGCTCGACCATGGTTGACACCTTGTCCAAGATCGAGTGCAGCGTGTACGAGAGCACGTGCACCATGTATCCTTCGCGCAGCGTGTGCCGCAGCTCGTCAACGATCGGGTACAGGTACGTCAGGCCGAGCTCCTGCGTGATCTTGACGAGCGTCATGCGGGCGGACGTGCGCACGGCCTCGTCCTTGTTCTTGAGCAGCCTCGTGAAGCTCACCAGCAGTTTGGGCAGCTCGATGAAGAAGGTCGCCGCGCGCAGACGGCGCAGGACCTTGACGACGGCGAGGGCCAGAGGCACTCGGACCCGCACCGCCTGGGAGACGACCGCGTCGGCATCCAGCGACAGCGAGTGGCCGCTTCGCCCGCCGGTCTTGGCCGACCCCTTGGCCGTCACGCCCTTGAACAGGTACTTCTTCAGCATGGGCAGCACTTGCGCCTCCATAGCGTCCTGAACCTTGGACGTGGCCGCCGCCGCGTCGTCTTCGAGCGCGTCCCTGTCCATGTTTTCGTCCTCGTCCGCGTCGTCCATCGCGACGTCACCCTCGGCGTCTGCTTCGTTCGTTTCCTCCGTCACTTGCTCCTTGGAGGCCTTCGCCGCCTTCCGCGTCTCTGCGGCTTCCCACTCGGTCGCCGCGCCAGGAGAAGCGAAATGGAAGTGGTCAATGACGTCGCACACTGTCGCGATGATGGCGTTCTCCGAGTCCTCGTGCCCGTCGATCGACTTGAGCAGGCGCCTCAGCAGCGCCAAGTAGTGCGACCAACGCAGCAGACCGGCCGCGCGGCCAATACAGGCCGCCGCCTCGGTATGGATGGACTCTTGGCTCTTGGCTTGTGGCTCGTAGATGAAGTGGAGCAGCACCGGCAGTAGAACGTTGTTCACTGTCGAGTTTGAGAACCAGTCTCCGACGACTTCAGCTGACGTCGCGCTGGTCTGCTGCTGCTGACGCTCGCCCATCTCCGCCATGAGCGACCCGAGCCGCTGCAGCGCGCGGCGCTTGCGGTGTGCTTGGATGTGCGTGATGTTGAAGAAGAAGTCGGCCTCAGGGTCGTAGCGGTTGCGCAACAGCGCCAGGTCGCCGTGCACGTACGGAAGCGCCCGCAACGGAGACTCGGGCGACTCGCAGAAGTCGGCGATGTGGCCGAGAAGCGAGACGAACCCGCGGCGAACGTCCTCGTTCGACGAACGAAGACTGGCGCGCACACTCGGCATGACAAGAGACTCGAGTGCGTTGAGCACCGCGGGCGACGCGTCGCTCACCGCTGCCGCCTGAGCGGCTGCCAACTCGATGAACGTTGACAATCCCGCCAGCGCCGCGCTGCGAATGGAGAAATCGCTGTCGTGCATGCACATCAAGTACTGCGCGAGAATGGGCGCGAGCAGGTGCGAGTTGTGCGTGAGCCCGTGCAACGAGGACGCGTTGATCTGGTTGAGCGCGTCCATCCGGCGCTCGAAGTCCACGTCCTCCACCCGCTTGGGGTCGTACGCATTCAGCGCAGCCAGCAGCTCCGCAACGCGGGCGAGCTCGGCCGCGTCGGGGTGGCGGGCAATGGCCTCAAACACTTCCACCAGCCTGGCGCGTGTGTACCGCTCCGAAACGACGTTGGGGCCAGGAGCCAGCAGCTTGGTAAGCGCCAGCACGTGCTTCGCCGGGTCGGTCAGTCGCGGGACGATCTGGGCCAAGACCAGCAGCATCTTCTCCTTGTCCGCGTCGGACGCGCGGTGACTGCGCTGCAGGAACGGCAGCAGCAGCTGGAACAAGTCGTGGGCAGCGCTTCTTGACAGCGCGATGGCGGCTTCGTCGTCATCAGTGTAGTGCTCCAGATGCCCCGACAGGCGACACAAGAAGGTCAACTCCTTGCGCGCAGAGCCGGCGTAGCGATCACGGGCGTAGCGAGCAGCCTTGGCTTGGAAACGGCACACGAACTGGCGGAGCACGAACGGGATGTGCGGGATCAGCTGGTACTTCGGGCTCGGTTGGCTTGCAGCCTCTTCATCGCCATCCAAGAGCGACCCCATGAACTGAAGCACTGCGTCCAGCATCTCGGGCGCGATGCCCGTCGCCGACAGCTGCTTCTCGCCGCCGGGGGCCGCAATCGTAATACCCGCCGACAGACACGACACGACACTGTGGACGTAGTTGCTCGGGAGCAAATCTCGCGAGCGGTCGGCGCGTGCGATCGCCAGCATCAGCTCCATCAGCGAAGATGCCTTGTCGGCGCCCACCACCGTCTTGGAGAGGCGAAGCACCGCGTCCTGGGTTGTGGCCAGAATGTCGGCGATCCAAGGGCGCAGCACCACTAGTGTGTCAAACTGTAACATGAGATCCACGACAGACACGTCAGAGATCCGAAGTGAACCCATAGCGATACGCCACAGATGGAAAGCAACAGAAGCGGCATTGTGTATAGAGACGTACCGTGTCGACGAGCTCAGCTAGGCGGCGCATCGTCAGCATGCGAACCTGCTTTCGCATCCCGGAAGTGTACTCGGGCGTCTCGCGCCTCGCGGTCACGTCGGGGGCTAAAACGGCGCTGCTCTCTGGCATCGGAGTGTCGCGGTCGATGGCCGCCTCATCGTCATCGTCAATGTCCATAGCCGTCGCTGTTTCTGCGTCATGCTCATCAGCTTCGTCGTCAATCCCCACGCCAACACCGGGCAGCTTCAAGACGGACAGGAGCACGTTGGCGATTGTCGGGACGAACGCCGACAACTTGACGCCAAGCTGGCCGATCAGGTCTTCCAGCAAGTTCAAGAACCCGAGCACGCGCGACGGTTGGACTCCCGTGACATCGATCGGCGTGACGTGCGCATCCGCCTTGCCACCCTCGTCCGCGAGGTCAATCTCCACATTGAACGCTCGCATCACGAGCTCGATGAACGAGGCAAGCTCCTCCGAATCGAGGGCCGCCAGGTACGACAGAATCGCAGAGCGGCGAGCCGCAACCGTGTCACCAGTGCCGCGACCCTTCTTGCTCACGCACTTGGAGTACAGGATGCGCATGAGTACCGGCACGAGGTGCGCCCGGTGCTCACGCAGCACGATGCCACCCTGCACACTGATGTCGAAGCTTGTCAGCTCTTCGCGGAACGTCACCGAGTCGGCGATGCGGTCGAGCTGAGTCTTGTACGCCGCGAGGTGCTTCTTATCAAAGCCATAGAGGCACTGCAGCGCGAGCTTGGAGATGACTTCGTCCGACTTGACGAGCAGGTCGAAGAAGAAGTCGTGCAGGAAGCCTTGGGCGAAAGCGCCCTTGAGGTTACGGAACGCGCCAAAGAGCTTGAGCCAGTCGATGAGCTTGTTGCGCACGCTCTTGGTGGTAAGCTGGTTAAACGACTGCGGCTGGAGCCAGTGGGAAGCTGTCGACGTCGTAGGAACCGCCACCGCGCTAGCTGCATCCTCCTTGGCTTCAATCTTCTCGACCTGCTCGTTCATCGCAGCCGTTCGCTGGGGGTCAAACTCATCGGGGTAGATAACCACGTACTGGTCTCGGAGGTACGTGAGGAAGAGCGGCACGATAAACTTGGTCTTGGCCTCCACCAAGTCGACGATCTTCTCCATCGCCTTCCACAGCAGCGAGTGGTGCATGATCGAATCGGTGGACGCCGACGCGTCAACACGGCCCTGCTCGAGTTTGCACACCGCTTCGAACTCGTCCCGAACCGATGCTTCGAACGCAGGCACCGGAGTCGACGTGTCCTTGGCGATCGACTTGGAATCAGACGCAGGACTCGACCCTTGACGCCAAGACGCAGCGGTCAACTCAACGCTGATAAACGTCCACACGTCGGCGAAATGTCCCCGGGCAACCGCCTCAAGCGCTTCCGATATGTGCGGCCAAATGGTTGCAAACTTGACGTGGAACAGTCCGAGAAGTAGGTTGGCAGCGAGCTTCTTGTAGATCAGCGGAGTCTGAGCCGAGCGACCGAGGATCTTCACGCGCGTAAGCAGTCGAACCACCTCTCGCTCGGTCTCCACGCCGATAGTAGCGCATGCGCGTTCAAGGGTCACACAGACCTCCACGAGCTCACAGGGGCCAGAAAAGATCCCCCCACGGCCACTGGCTGTATCCGCGTCCGGCGACTCAAGGTACTGGAGAGACTCGAACTGCGCTATGACTTCGAGCGACACCATTCGCAACGCGTGCGACGGCGACCGAAGGTTCGCAAACAGCAGCTCTGCTGTGTGGGGCAGCCTCTCCTTGCTCAGAATCCTCTTGCGCACGTCTTGTCCAGGATCGCCCATCTTCCACCGAAGGGTATCTAGCAGCGCCGACAGAGTTACGTACGACCCGGCCCTTTCGTGGAGCGTCTGCTGCACAAACTCTTTGTCGTCGTCTGAACGTGCAGTGCGGTGGTACCGCGCAATCTGGAGTAGTCGCCAAAGCTCTCCCCGAAGTGCTTGCAGACTAGCCGACACCACCTCCGGGTCAGCAGCACCTGCAACAGTCTTGCTGCTTGAAGCCTCCTCAACTTGGGCGATCAGCGGCGTCACGAACTTGATCATATTGTCGTCCTTGACGCGAATCAGCGCCAGCGACTTGCAGAACTGCCACGCGAGTGCCAGACTGGCGGCTTCAGTCGAAGCAGAACGGATCCCGGCCGATACGACCTCGCTTCCGATCCGAAGCACTAGCTCCTCTGAATCCTGCTGCTTCGCAGAGGGCTGGACAAAGCACTGCCCTTTCGACACGACCACGTACTCGTTGGCATCAATGATTTCCTCGCCGTGGCGCTTGGTGTACGCGCCGAGCTCGGCGACCACCGTGCTGAACGCGGCGGCATCGCCAGTGCGCTGGATCAGGGACGTAAACGCCAGCTGAGCCGCCTTCGGGAACACGAACGCCTTGACAAACGCCACCTTGACGTGGTTGTGGTTGAGGGTCCGGCCGATAAACGCCAAAATGGTGGCGCACCAGTACTCGCGGTTTTTCACGTCCTCGTCGTCTGCGAGCGCTGCCGACGCAGCGTCAAAGAAGGCGCCGACTTGCGCGGACGTGTCGTCTCGTGGAGCTGGGAACAACCTCCACGCAGCTTCATAGAAGCTCAGCATCACGTTGCGCAGCTCGAGGCACGGGGACGCGAGGATCACGGACGGCTCGGCAAGCAGCAGTTTGCACACGCTATGCACGGTCGCGACGCGAGACGCGCTTCGCTTTCCGTCGCCTTGAAGCACGAGCGAGGCTCCGCGGAACCGCACGAACGCCCAGAAAATAGCGACGAGACGACTCAAGTACAGCGCAGACGCGGTCGAGGAAGCGTTCGTAGCGGCACGCTTGGCGACCGCGATGGACGTCGCCTTTGTCACGGCCAGAGCCAAGCACTCCAGCAGCTCGTCCGCGTGGTCGGCGTCCGTGTGCCGGATCATGAGCTCGCACGTCATGTTGACGATCGTGTAGATGACGGCGTGCGCAGCGTCGTTGCGCTCGTCCTGCAGCTCGTCCTCGCCCTTGGGGCGGAACGCGCCCAGCAGGAACAGCAGAATGTCACGCATGCGCGAGTGGAACCCACGGTTCACGTTGCGCACGAGCGCGAATAAGAGCTTGGCGGAGCCATCGAGGAGGATCTGGTCGTCCTTACCCGACCCGCGCGTGAGCGCGCCCAGGTACGCGCCGAGGTACTTGCGGAGCTGCTTGGCGCTGTCGACGCGGCGCAGCAGCACGGCGAGCGTCTGGGCGGCGAACTCGCGCACGAACTCGCGCGAGTGGCCGAGCAGCGGGAAGTAGCACTTGTGCACGGCGTCCATGTCGGCCAGCAGCTGGGCGCGCAGGTAGTGGAACAGCATCGCGAGCGTCTTGAACGCGTGTGTACTGAGTTCGGGCTGTTGTCACCATGAGCGAGACGGCAGTCGCCAGTCGTCAGTCACACAAGGCGTACGCTATCGCTGGCAAAGGAACAAAGAGGCGCGTGCGACGTACGTCTTTCGTGTCGATGACCGCGACGACCAGCGGCAGCATGGACGCAAAGTGCGGGTAGAACTCCTTGCGCAGCTCGCGAGCGAGCGCCGTGACGAGCTTGAGCGCCGGCACGACGCGCTCTCGCTGCACGTCCTGCGAGGTCTTGGTCACGCCGCCGCCCTGCGCGGTCGCCTGCTCGATCTCGACGCGCAGCACCGCGACGACCTTGGGCAGGTGGTGCAGCAGCTGCGGCGTGGTGGCCACCATCGGCGCGAGCTTTCGGCTGAGCGCCTGGAAGGTGTCGAGCGTCGTCAGCTCCGACTGCAGCCGCAGCTCCTCCAGGAACGACAGGTCCTCGTGCCCACTGCCGGCCGAGCTGCTGCTCTTGGCGTGCAGCTGCAGCTCGCGCTGCAGAATCTGCACGCGCTCGTGCACCGTCTGGAAGCGGTGGCGCCGCTTCCGGGGCGCCATCGCCGCCGCGTCCGCCGGCGTCGCCTCGTACTCGTCCGCCATGGAGGTTCGCTCGCCGATGCCGAGAGCACTTTTTGAGTCCTGCTGTCCAGTCCACCGGCAAAGGCCGTTCGTGATAAGACCAGTCAAAAGCGCGCGATCGGATTGGTCGGATTGGCGACTTAAACTCACCGCGTGATTGGCTAGATATAGGCTACTTGTGATTGGTTGAATCAAACCCCATTGAATCAATTTATAGCCAATTACTGATTGATTACTGTTTTAGCCAATGATATCGAGTTAAAATATTGAGGGCGTCGCGCAAGAAGCAACTTCAACATCTTCTCGTCGCGCGAGACCTCAAAGCAGACCTGCTGGCCGCGCTGGGTGCTCGGCACTCCTCACCACCTCCAAGGCGCTGCTTGGACTAGGTAGGACCACGCGATTCCCCATTCCTCCAGCACTGCGACCTTCCCTGCGCCGCCCAGCGTGAACAAGCCGAGTAGTGCGCGTCGCCCGTCCTACTTCAGCAGAAGCGAGCGCACAGCCGCCACCGCTTCGTCCGCCGGCATTTCATCCAATGGCAGCGCCGCAAACGCGCAGATGAACGGGTCAACGGCCCGCTTGCGCCGCTTGAGCGGGCGAGTGTTGTTGGAGCTAGCGGCGGCTCCGTCGTCGGCGACGCCGTGGACGTCCACGAGCCGCTCGAGCTCGGCGCTCTTGCGGCGCGCGGCCTCCAGCACCGACTCGGGGAAGCCCGCCATGGCGGCCACGTGCACGCCGAAGCTCTCCATGCACGGCCCGTCGCGCACCTGGTAGATCATGGTGATCTCCCGCTCCGTCGCGACGGCGGTCACGTGCTTGTTGACGCATCCGTTGCCGCCGACCGCGCCGTGCGCCGGCGGCTCGAGCGCGAGCGCCGTGAGCTCGTGGAAGTGCGTCGCGAACACGCACATGGCGCGCACCTTGGTCAGCAAGTACTCGGAGATGGCCCACGCGAGGCCGAACCCGTCGTACGTGGACGTGCCGCGGCCCAGCTCGTCGATGATGACGAGCGAGCGCTCGGTGGCCTTGTGCAGGATGGCCGCGGCCTCGAGCATCTCCATCATGAACGTCGACACGCCACGCTGCTGCAGGTCTCCGGCGCCCACGCGAACCAGCAGCTTGTCGAACACGGGCAGCCGAGCGACCTCGGCCGGCACGAAGCTCCCGATCTGCGCCATGACGGCGAGCGCCCCGAGCTGCCGGATGTAGGTGCTCTTGCCGCCCATGTTCGGCCCCGTCACCACCACGAACCGAGACGTGTCGCGTGCCATGTCGTAGTCGTTCGGGATAAAGTCCACGTTGTCCTGCATCTCGACGCACGGGTGCCGCGCGCCCGTGAGGACGACCCGGTCACCGTTCTCCTCGAGCGTCGGCCGGCAGTACGAGCTACCGGCATGGCAAGCGGCGTGCGCGAACCCAAGCAGGACGTCGAGCTCCGCTAGGCTCGCCGTCGCCGCTTCGAGGACGGGAACGTACGTGCTGGCGACGTCAATGGCAGAGCGCAGTAGGTGACTCTGGCGCGCGTCGTACTCGGCCCGGACTCGGCGGTAGTCGGCCGCGAGGGACTTAAGCGTGGACGTCGTGAACTGCACGCCACCTACGAGCACTTGGCAGATGTGCACGTCGTGGAGCTTGGACAAGCGTGCCTCCTCCTTCTTGTTGGTCACTCGGAACGCGAAGCCGCGGACCTTGTCCTTCTCGCACTTGATGTCGCCGCCAATGTCGCGGCGAGCGCGCTCGTGCTCGGCGTCGATACCCGCAAGGACTTCATCCCACTCGTGCCGCAGCTCCTGGAGCTCTTGATCGTGCTTGGGGTTCACAATAAGGGTCGGTCGGCTGTCCAGGTCCACTACTTCCTCGACGAGCTCCACGAAGCCCTGTAGGTCGCGGACGACGTTCTCGAGTGGTTCGGCATAGCGTTCGCGGAGCACGGGCGACTGGGATTGCGTCCCGCTGGCGTCACTGTCGTCGCTCGCATGGTCGCGCACGATAGTGAGGATGCGTGGGAGGGCATCCTTGGCCGCATCATAGACGCTCACGAGGTCGGATATCTTGGCGCTCTTCCTGTGTTCAAGCACGACAGCGAGCTTCTCGAGGTCGGGCAGCGCCCGCATGCACTCGTCCAGCAGCTCCATGCGAAGCGACGCCGCGTTGACAAAGATCTGGACGATGTCTTGGCGCTGTGTGATGTCGGACACGCGAACAAGCGGCTGGCGGATCCAGCGCTCGAGCAGTCGGCGCCCCATAGGCGTCTTCCCGCGGTTCAGAATGCCGAGCACGCTGCCTCCGAGCTGGTTGGATGCGGAGCTCGAAGACTTGGCCGTCTTCGGGTCCGGCAACAGGTTGAGCGACCAAATGGCCGCGCTGTCCAGCTGCATCGCCGAAGACAAGCTGCCCTCATCCAGCGTGTAGCACCCAAAGTGGTCGGTGTCCGACATGACACCGAGCGCGTCGATGAGGCCGGAAAGCGCACTGACGGCGACGGCCAAGTCGAGCGCGCCCTTGAACTCGGCCATGGACGCAGCGCCTAACAGTCGCTGGAGGTTCGCCTCGTTGGCGGACGCGTCTGTCTTGAACGCTTGCTTCTTAATGTAGACGACAGCGATCTCGTGCGCGCGCAGCAGCGCATGGAGCTTCTTGCTGTCACCTGGCGATATCATGACGCTATCAGTCTTTCTGGCAGATACAGGATCGCCAGGTTGGTGGCGTTGTCCACGCACCGACTTGCTGCGTCTGTTCGAGCTCCGCGGAGACGTAGCACTTGGACGGAGCGAGCTGCACGAGCAGCGTCTCGAGGTTGGCCAGCTCGCTCGAGTCGGAGAACTCGAACAGAGTGAGCGCCCACTGCTTGGTGTCCTCGCCTTCGCGGCCCTTGACACACGACTGGCGCAGGCGCGGGCGCCGTATAGCCACACCAACCTGCTTCAGGTGCTTGGAGTTGCGCAGCAGCAGCGCCATCTCCGGCTGCGGCGTCGCCGCCTCATCGAACAGCAGCTGGTCCTCGGGGTCACTCATGTCAACGCCCGCCAAAGTCTCGAGTGCCAGCGGCGTTTGCTCAATGGTGCCGCGTTCCCGCCATTTCCAAAACCACATGTCCGAGCATAAACGCCCTGTAAGCGGGTACAACGTAACCCGACGAGCATTTTCAACAATGAGAACGGGTGGTACCCACGTCAAATGCGGCACTTTGGTTTGATCAAAAGGCGTACCCTCGTTATTTTTGGCGCGAAGGCATTTCACGAGCATTCGCGCGCAGAGCTTGACGATGAAGCAAGCCATGGAAGCATCAGGAGAGTCGATCGACTGGCGGCGCGAGTATGAAGAGACGCTAGCGGCCATTCAGGGTGGGGACAGCGGATGCGGTGGCGACGACGACCGCAGTGCTGGCAACACTGGGGAGGCTGGCGGCGAGGCGCACGTAATGGCCGCCCCCGTCGAGCGCTTTCTGGATCGCGTGCTTCTCGCGGCCGAGGAGAAGCAGGCGGGAGAACAACCAACGCCAGTTGGAGCGGAGTTGGATACTACAGCGACTACAGCCGGCGAGGCGTTGGCGCTTCGTAGGCGGCTCGCGGCCATCGGTCGAGTTCTTCGACCGCTGTTCGGCAAGCAAGAGTTGGCGGTGGCTGCTGCGGCCAAGGCGAAGGCCAAGCCGCAACACTCAGCGAGGAAGAGTGCCCGCATCGGCTTACTGCAGTTGGAGCTGGTCGTGCGCGCGATCGGATACGGCGGCGTCAAGGGTAAGCGCGCCAAGAAGACGGCGAGGAACGAGATTCGAGGACTCCTAGACCGTGTCGCTCTGCTTCTGGATGCGGCCAACCCGGCTTCTATCGCCGGCGACGACGGGCTGTCTCCTTTCCAAGAACTGCTTGAAGGCGTGCTCGCCCCGCGACTCGAGAAGCCGCTGCCGCAACTCGTGCGCTACTTGCTCAAGGCGTACGAGTTTCTTGACGATGAGCCGTCCGCTGGGCCAGCTAGCGATGACGCTGCTGGGCTCAGCGCCATGTCCAGCACGGCAGTGACCATTGCTACATCCGTAAAGGTGCGAGCACCTTGCAGTATTGTTCGTTCTTACGTAGTGCTGAGCTATCTGACTGATCTGTTGTGGACAGGGAGACGGGAGTTCGGTTGGCGTCTCACCAGCTACCGATTCAGCCAAGCAGAGTATTCTGTCAGCGCTGATGGAGGAGCGCACGAAGAAGCGATCGCGTGACGAGGTAAATCGTGGCATCCTCACGTCAGTCCCTGATGTCTCTCTTGAGCTAGTCGTGCTGAGATGTCTCTCTCATACGTGAGAACACAGGTCGGAGATCAATTCAAGGAAATGCAGCTACCCCAAGAGCTCCAGCAGCTGCGAAGAAAGCAGCACAGAGCGCAGAACGGAGACAAGGCGCGACGGGGATCATCGGAGTCGTCGACGACTCCGACGAGCAAGCGGCACAAGAGCTCCCACGGTCGGTCGGGCACATCAGCCAGCTCGAAGTCGTCCACTTCTAGTGGCACCAACACGGCGCCTGGTGCTGCCATCAATTTCTCTACTGGCGCTCCCTCAGTGCGACGAGCGATATCTCTGGACGTTGCTCTGCGCTCCGCTGGCACCCGGACCCTCCCGACGCGCCGCTCGCTCCCTTCGAACTCCTCGTTCGCAGCACACTCGCTGCTTTCTGCAAAGTCAAGTCTAGGCTCCCCACCTCTACTGCAATCCCAAGCAGGCAGGTTGATCAGCAGCGTTGGCCAGCTGTCCCAGGCTGCAGTACCGTTCCAGCCCCAACCAAGTCGGCCGATTGCTTCAACGTCAACCGCTGGGGTTGCAACTCACCGCCCAGTCGATCCAAGCCGCCGCGCGGTCGTGATGCGGACGCCTGACCGCCCTAGGAGGCAGCCGGCGCGCACATTGGCTTCCTCAACCTCTTCTTCGGCGACTGCACGCGTCTTGGTTGTCGCGTCGCCTCCTCTACGGCGGCCGCATGCTGGCGCACAGCAGCAACCGCGTCAGCAGAACGCGCAGCAGCTCCTCGGAGGCTCCTCCACTGCGCGCCGACCTCTCGCGCGCGCTCCTCCGCCACCGCTCTTCAAATAACTTCAGCCAGGAGCTGCAACCGTGCTTTCCTATCGACTTGCTATCGATCGCACTGAGTGCTAGTGCTTAATCCATCGTGTTATTACGTTTTTTATCAATCGCTTGCTCCCGTTCTTCAGCTAGACGCATCGCGCGACTCGCACGCGTAGCGGGTTCTTCATGGGCAGCGTGATGCCCGACGTGTAGGTGACTTGCTGCCCTCGGACCTCCGACACGTCGAAGCGCAGCAGCACGGCCGCGAGCACGAGCTTGACCTGCAGCGTCGCGAGCGCCTGGCCGACGCACACGCGCGGGCCGCCGCTGAAGGCACTAAAGCGGAACGGCGACACGGGCAGCAGCTTGCCGGTGGCTTCGTCCAGGAACCGCTCGGGCCGGAACTGGGCCGCGTCCGCTCCCCACACGCGCGGCAGGCGGCCCATCGCGAAGACGGACACGGCGACGTCGGTGCCCGCAGACACGAACGTGCCCTCGCCGCCCTCCTTGCCGGCAGTCGGCAGCCACGAGTCCTTAACGCAGTGCTTGACCGTGAAGGCGGCCGCCGGATACAGCCGCATGACCTCGCGCATGGTCGCCTCGAGGTATGGCAGAGCCTGCACGTCGTCCATGGTCGGGACGAACGCCTCGCCTTGGCTGCTGCCGACCGGGAGACCGGCCCGTCGGAACTCGCCACGAAGCGCCGAGACCACTCGCGGGTGCTGGTGCAGCAGGTGGAAGCTCCAGCTGAGCGTCTCGGCCGTGGTGTCTCGCCCAGCGACCAGCGCGTTCACGACCATATCCCGCACCTGCGTCGGCGTCACGTCGAGGCCGTCCGAGTTGGCCACGTCCAGGAGCAAGTCCACCAGGTGCTTGGGCTGGGCAGAAGCCGCGTGAGCGTCGGTAGACGTCGAGGATGGGGGCTGTTGGCGGAGCGCTATGCACTTGGAGATGAGGCCGTACGCCACTCCGTTGACGACGTCCATGGCGTCCCGCAGCTGACGCTCCGAGCCGACGTTCAGCCACCGCTTGAGCTTCCACACGGCGGTGGGCTCCAGGAAGCGCTTCGCAATGAGGAACTGCGCCTCGTCGAACGCTCTCTGGAACGCGCTTCCCTCCTCCACCGACGCGTGCTGCTGCTCTTGAGCCTCCTCGACATCAGTCAGGCACCCGAGCTTGACGCCGAACGCGATCTCGACGAACGTGTCGAGCGTCAGCTGCTGCATGAGCTCAAACATGTCCAGCTCGGCTGATGCTGTCGGTGGCGAGACGGCAGCGCGGTCCAAGGTGGCGAGCAGCACGCGCGTGTGCTGTCGGACGATGGGCGCGATGTGGTCGCGCATGGAGCGCGCGGTGAAGAGCCTGACGAGGATCTGCCGCTGCCGCTTCCACTTGTTGCCGTTGACGGAGAAGATGCCGTCGCCCATGAGGTCGAAGAGCAGGTCGTGCAAGCTCGGGCCCTTGATGAAGTTGTCCAGCTGGAGCTTCTGCACGGCCTCGAACTGCGCCGGCGTCGACAGCACCAAGAGGTCGGGCTTGCCGGGCATCACTAGGCGCACCGGCCGGCCGGCCGAGCGCTGGGTCAACTCGGCCAGCCAGTCGTGGAAGGTGCAGCAATGCTGAAGCATCTCGAGCAGGTTGCCAAGCACCGGGAGGGTCGTTGGCGGGCAGTACACGTCGTCGCCGAGCTTGGAGCCGGGCGGCGGCTTTACAGCGGCCAAGCCGGGAGGAAGCGGCGCGATGCCGCTGCCTGCAGCGGACCAACGCGCGCTGGTGCTGTTACCGGAGTGTGAAGAGAAGAACCACAGCGACGCGAGGAGAAGCAGCACCGCGGTCACGACCAGCGGCACGATCATCATCGACCCGACCGGAGCGCGCCATGCCCACGACTGGGCCAGCACCGCGGCGGTCAAGGGGGACTGCTCCATCAGGCGCTAGACGGCGAGAGAATTAGCAAATGGAGATCACAAGAGATAGAGATAGAAAGCGGAGGCTTGGGACACGTCGGTGGCTCGGTTACGGGGATAGCACCTTGGCGGTTTCAGTCACTTGGCGGGGGGGGGGGGGGG